>PVLC010004594.1:0-38753 GCA_004027655.1 Graphiurus murinus | reverse complement strand
AAGTAATTTTGACTGGGTGTGGTTGTACATACCTATAATCCCTGTACTTGGGATGCTGAGACAGGAAAATTGCAGGTTCAAGGATAGCCTCAGCAAGTAGTGGGACTCTCATCAACCTAGGGAGACGCTCATCAACCTAGTTTCCAAATAAGAAGTAAAATTGGAGCCGGGCGTGGTGGCGCACGCTTGTAATCCCAGCATTCCGGAGACTGAGGCAGGAGGATCCGGGTTCGAGGCCAGCCTCAGCTACCTAGTGAGGCACTCCGCAACTTAGTGAGACCCGGTTTCAAAATAAAGAATAAAAAATAGGGCTGGGGGTATAGCTCGGAGGTAAAATGCTCCTGGGTTCCATCCCCAGTACCGCAAAAAAAAAAAAAAAAAAAAAAAAAAAGAAATAAAATTGGGCTGAGGGTGTAGCTAGGAGGTAGAATGCCTTTGGGTTCAATCCCCAGTTACACCACCCCCAATTTTTTTTTTAATTAATTTATTTTTTTTTTTTGCGGTAATGGGGATGGAACCCAGGGGCATTCTACCTTTGAGCTACACCTCCAGCCCTATTTTTTACTCTTTATTTTGAAACAGGGTCTCACACGTTGCAGAAAGCCTCACTAAGTAGTTGAGGCTAGCTGTGAACCTGTGATCCCCATCTCAGCCTCTCAAGTACTGGGATTACAAGCATGCGCCACTACGCCTGACTGTTAATTTTGCCAATTCTAAAAGGTCTGTTCTTTTAATACATCTTGCAGTCTCTTTCAAAGTAGAAACTGCCAATACTTTGATATTGGGGTGGGGCTATGGAAATACAGAGTATCATACATTTCAAAATCTCACACTGTCAAATGTAGAATAATGTTTAGAGAAGTTCCAATATATTATTATTAGCATGTGTGTAGATGACTTTAATGTTATGTAAGGGATAAGTATTTTAACGATAAATACTAACATGTCCATTTCTTTTTCTCTAGTAAAAGAATGTGTGGATCATTTGAGTAGAGATGAGGATGAAGAAAAACTAGTAGCCTCATTATGGGGAGCAGAGAGATGTTTACGGGTTTTAGAAAGTGTAAGTATGGTCAACTACTTTGGGGAAATTTTTTTATATCCCTTTTCCCCCTCTACTGGAGATTGAATGCAGGGCCTCACACAAGCTAAACAAGCACTCTACCACTAAGCTAAGTTGCCCGTGCTGGCCTTGATCTTTCAATTCCTCCTACCTTGGCCTCCCAAGTAGCTGGGATTACGGGTGTGCACCACTGTGCCTGGCTGTTACTCAGTCTGAATTGTACCTGTGTGTGTGTACCTGCCAGATAGTTTACATGCCACTAGAGTTTCATCTTTGTTAATCCAAATTAAAATAGCACACATTCCTTGAATAACTGATTACTAATGAACAACTTAAACGGGCAGTTCATTATTTTAGAAATATGTATATGATTTCTCTGAATGAAACCTTGTATGCAGGGTTTTCATAGGTGCCCAAGTTTAGTGCTCTTTTTTTTTTTTTTTTTTTTTGCGGTACTGGGGATTGAACTCAGGGGCATTCTACCTCCGAGCTGTACCCCCAGCCCTATTTTTTATTCTTTATTTTGAAACCGAGTCTCACTAAGTTGCGGAATGCCTCACTAGGTAGCTGAGGCTGGCCGCGAACCGAGATCCTCCAGTCTCAGCCTCCCGAATGCTGGAATTACAAGCGTGCACCACCATGCCCAGCTTAGTGCTCTTTTCTTAATGTGGAATTTTGCTTAAGTACAGTACTTGTTTGCAGAAAACAATTAACACATCCAGTATTCTTGGTTTTCTTGTTGGAAATTGAAGCTAAGGCTTCACACATGCGTGTTTTTTGTTTTAATTAAAAAGCATTTGCTGCCGGGCATGGTGGAGCATGCTTGTAATCCCAGCATTTGGGAGGCTGAGACCAGAGGATCCGGGTTCGAGGCCAGCCTCAGCAACTTAGTGAGACCTGGTTTCGATATAAAGAATAAAAAAAAAAATAGGGCTGGGGATGTAGCTCGGAGGTAGAATGCCCCTGAGTTCAATCCCCAGTACCGCAAAAAAAAAAATAAAAATAAAAAGCATTTGCTGAGCCGGGCGTGGTGGCGCACACTTGTAATCCCAGCATTCGGGAAGCTGAGACCGGAGGATCCCGGTTCGAGGTCAGGCTCAACTACCTAGTGAGGTACTCGGCAACTTAGTGAGACCCAGTTTCAAAAAATAAAGAATAAAAAATAGGGCTGGGGGTATAGCTCGGAGGTAGAATGCCCCTGAGTTCAATCCCCAGGACCGCAAAAAGAAAAAGCATTTGCTTTATTTAGCCTTTGAGTTAAATTTCCAAATAAATAAATTGTAGGCACCTGCTTTGGAGAATAATACTGCAATAAGTATATCTTGTTCTTTAGCTTTTAGGAATGACTTAACCTAATCCAGTATAGATTAGAATTTTACTGCCAGTGAATTTTAGGATTTATAATTATTGATTAGTTTGACTAGGTACTTTTAAAAATATCTGCAGGAGCTCCTGACATAGATGAAACTGAAATTGTTCCATTTTTCTTTTAGAGCACTTTTGGTACATTAGATAACAGACCTTTTTTCTTGTAAAAAATATTCTATATGAATCCACTTGTGAAACTTTATAAGGTATTAGTTTTTTTTTATAAAGAAATTGAGGCGTGGTGGCGCATGCTTGTAATCCCAGTACTTGGGAAGCTGAGATAGGGGGATCGCAGGTTCACAACTGACCTCAGCTACTTAGTGAGGCCCTGTGAAATATAGTGAGACCCTGTTTCAAAATAAAGAATAGACAGTAGGGCTGGGGGTGTTCTTCAGAGGTAGAATACCCCTGGGTTCAATCCCCAGTACCGCAAAAAAAAAAAAAGTTGTTGTGAAGACTTCTTAACATTCCACAGTCCTTGGAATTTCATTACAGTGAGTGCATAATGAAAAATCCATTAAGCCAGGCATGGTGGTGCATGTTTGTAATCCCAGCATTTGGGAGGCTGAAACTGGAGGATCCAGGTTCGTGGCCAGCCTCAGCTACCTAGTGAGGCACTCCACAACTTAGTGAGACTTGGTTTCAAAAAATAAAGAATAAAAAATAGGGCTGGGGGTATAGCTCGGAGATAGAATGCCCCTGAGTTCAATCTCCAGTACCACAAAAAACAAAACAAATCCATTAATTATTAATGAGCAACTAGTTAGGACAACAATATATTAATTTCATAATAGATCAATAACTCTATTTTGAATCTGGAACCTGGGGGTTGTAGATTTATTTCTTTAGAAGACAAGTACTAGCTGGGCATGGTGGCGCACGCTTGTGGTCCCAGCATTTGGGAGGCTGAGACCGGAGGATTTGGGTTCATGGCCAGCCTCAGCTACCTAATGAGGCAATCCGCAAATTAATGAGACCCTGTTTCAAATTAAAGAATAAAAAATAGGGCTGGGGGTGTAGCTTGGGGGTAGAGTGCCCTTGAGTTCAATCCCCAGTACCAAAAAAACAAAGAAGACAAGTACTGTTGTTTCTTCCTTATCTTTGTTTCTTTGAGGGGACTGGGTAGAGTGTGGTGTTATTTGAATAAATGAAAGTTATGAATTGCCACAGTTACTTCATATTCTTCCCTTTTAGGTAACAGTGCATAATCCAGAGAATCAAAGCTATTTGATAGCATATAAAGATTCACAACTCATTATTTCATCAGCTAAGTAAGTTTTTCTAAAATCTTGCATATGATTTATTTAAAACATTTGAGTTGAGCATAAAGGAATTAAGGTCATGTTACCCTCTACCTTCCTCTATAAAATGCTGTCTTCTCAATTTTTTGAATCAGAGTACGTTATAGAGCAAAAGTTAGGAGTACAGATCCTGGAGCTCAAAATGCTTGGGTGTGGATTTCAGCTTCATAGCTTCAACTCTACAATCTTAGACAAGTCACTTAATTGCTTCAAGTTCTTTACATAGGAGTTAATAATTGTATCTAACCATCAAGGGTAGTTGGTACTGTAAAATGAGTTGATTTCTCTGTTAATATATTTAATAAATATCTTTTTAAATGTATATAATGTATGTATAAAATAAATAAGCATATATAAAACAGACTTTAAATTATTTCAACATGTCTTTTATATATTTATGTAAGGCCTGGAACAATGCTTATCATATAGTAAGCACTGTTAGTCCTTGGTTTTGTTATAAGTAGACTTATCTTGCTGTCTTCTGCTGCCTTTTATTTGTACCTCTTTTCCCAGATCTTTATATAGCTTCCCCCATTCCACCCCACCCAACCTTCAACACAATTAGGCTAATGCTGTTACCTCAGTGTGTGTGTGTCTCCAGTCTATGTTCTATCTTATTACAACAGCCTCTTCTTGATATCTCTGTCCTAGTTTTTGATATCTCTGTCCTAGTTCTCTGCACTTTAGTCTAGCCAACACAGTACCACAGGGAGTTAACTTTTTCCAGATCTCTGCTTTGAAAATTTAAAATTACAGATCTCTGTGATTCCTTATTGTCTCTGGATGTATGTCCAATTTCCTAATCAAAAGAAGGCCCATTGTAGTCTGACTTCAGTTTATCTGTTTTTTAACCACTTTTATTTGGGAGAATTTCAAACTCAGGCAAAAATAGCATGATAACCCTTTAAGACACATTACTTAGCTTGAATAATTACCAATCACGGCCAGTCTTATTTCCTTCTGTAACCTCATCCATTTCTTTTTGTGGATCTGGAAATTGAACCCAGGAGCATTCTACCGTTGAGCTACACCCCCAGTCCTATTTATTTTTTATTTTGAAACAGGGTCTCACTAAGTTGTGGAGTACCTCACTAAGTAGCTGAGGCTGATCGTGAACCTGCAATCCACCTGTTTCAGCCTCCCAAAGTACTAGGATTACAAGCATGCACTATCATGCCTGGCAACCGCATCCTTTTCTAATCCTATATTATTTTGAAGCAAATCTAAATGTCTTATTATCTCTATCTCCTTTTTTTGGTCTTTTGAAATTTTATATTTCATTTAGTGCACTTAACGCATGCATTTCAGTCGTTTGTTGCCCTGTGTTAACCTTCCTTTTCAAGGAGAATTTTTGTAGTTAAATCTGTTTCTAATTTTTTTTTTTCCTTGTGGTACTGGTGATTGAACCCCAGGGGCATTCTATCTCCGAGCTACACCCCTAGCCTTTTTTATTTTTTGTTTTGAAACAGGATCTCAATAGGTTGCTGAGAGTTTCACTACACCCCTAGCCTTTTTTATTTTTTGTTTTGAAATAGGGTCTCAATAGGTTGCTGAGAGTCTCAGTAAGTTTCTGATGCTCAAACTTGCGATCCTCCTGTCTCAGCCTTCCAAGTACTAGGATTACAGGTGTGCACCACCATGCCCTATTTTTTTTACTGACAAGTAAAAATTACCTTTATTGTTTCTGTTTTTTTTTTTTTTTTTGCGGTACTGGGAATTGAACTCAGGGGCATTCTACCTCCAAGCTATACCCCCAGCCCTATTTTTTATTCTTTATTTTGAAACCGAGTCTCACTAAGTTGCGGAGTGCCTCACTAGGTGGCTGAGGCTGGCCGCGAACCCGGATCCTCCGGTCTCAGCCTCCCGAATGCTGGGATTACAAGCGTGCGCCACCACGCCCGGCTTGTTTCTGTTTTTAAAAGATATGTTTTGTACTTTATAATCCCTGACAGGCACTTTGTAAAAGGAGGTGTTTACTTTGATAGATTTCAGCTCTTTTATTGGGATTAGAAATTTGGGCCAGATGTTTTAGGAATGGCAATAGAGATGTTTGAGAAAGAGTATTTGGAGCATTTTTAATTAATTAATTAAGTTATTTATTTATTTTGCAGTACTAGAAATTGAACCCAGGGGGATTCTACCTCCAAGCTATTTTTTATTCTTTATTTTGAAACAGGCTCTCACGAAATTGCGGAGGGCCTCACTAAGTGGTTGAGGCTGGCCTAATCCAGATCCTCCTGTCTCAGCCTCCCAAGTACTAGGATTGTAAGTGTGCACCACCATGCCCAGCTTTGGAGCTTTTTAATAGAACTGTGATAGATGCAGGGATATCATATTGAAAACTTCAGTAATATATACTAATTCCCCTACCTTCAAAACCACAGTTTAGCTCAGTACTAAAGAAAGTTGAATTACTAGTAACAACAGGGTGATTCTGCCAACATCCCCAAACATCAGAAGAAAAAATTATTTTAAGTTAGACATCATAGGAACATCTCCCTAACCAGAGTTATAAAGTATTAGGAAGCTTATAGAATTTCCTTAGTATTTTTCAAAGAACAGCTAGGAATGGATTAAATGTGGCAACATTTTCTTTAAGGATTTTATGTGGTATATAATACACAAATAATCTGCTGAGAGTTTACTTGATCTTTGTTGGACTTAAAAAAATTTATGAATTTGATGATTTAATGACTCTTCAGAAATACCAGACCTGTTTAAGGGTTTTATTTCCTTCCATTTGGATAGTCTTGACAGTCCTTGGGTATAGTGTAGCCATACTATTGTATGGCTGACTGAACACATGTCAGTTTGAATAACCTCAAGTTAAAAAGTAATGATTTACTCTAGTGTGTGTGTGTGTGTGTGTTTGTTTGTGGTGCTGGGGATTGAACCCAGAGGCATTCTACCTTCAAGCTACACCCCCAACCCAATTTTATTTCTTATTTGGAAACAGGGTCTCACTAGGTTGATGAGAGTCTCACTACTTGCTGAGGCTGTCCTCGAACCTGTGATCTCCCTATTTCAGCCTCCCAAGTACTGAGATTACAAGCGTGTGCCACCATGCCTGGCTCTATACCAAATATTTAATACCCATCTTTTACTCAGCCGTTTATTCTATAGTAGCAATATAGATAGTATACTCTGTTAAGAGCTTGTTTTCTAAATGAAAAATACCTAAATGAGATTCAGAAGTGCCCGGCACTATCTCTTAAAAGTTTGCCCTGTTTGGATCTGGATAATGATCTGGCTTTTGTGTTGGGAAGATCTGTAAAATAATAGGGCAATTCCTGTGGGTAGTACAGGTAAAAACTTCTGCCATGGGTTGTTGGAATTTTTGGTTTTTTTGGGTTTTGGTTTTTGGTTCTTGGTTTTTGGTTTTGAGGGTTTTTTTAGGTAGAGTCTCATTCTGTTTCCCAGGCTAGTTTTGAAACCATGGGCTAAAGCAATCCTGCCTCAGCCTCCCTCATAGCTGGGACTTAGTGGCTGGTGCTACCATGCCTGGCATATTGTAAATTTTTAATTTTAACTTTCTTAGATAAACTTCTGAATTTCTAAGTTTTTCCAAAATGAAGTGTAAAACCTGTGATAAGAAACACTTAGGCTGGGCGTGGTGGCGCACGCTTGTAATCCCAGTATTTGGAAGGCTGAGACTGGAGGATCCAGGTTCTCTGCCAGCCTCAGCTATCTAGTGAGGCACTCTGCAACTTAGTGAGACCCAGTTTCAAAACAAAGAATAAAAAATAGGGCTGGGGGTATATAGCTCGAAGGTAGAATGCCCCTGAGTTCAATCCCCAGTACCACAAAAAAAATAAGAAAGAAACACTTAGTACATGATTGAATAGTTAAAACTTCTAGAATAAGGAGAAAAAAAAAAAAAAATTCTGACAGCTTTTAAGCCCAAGTACCTCAAAATCTATTGCATAACTTTTGTTATTTACTATAATAGTGTATGTTTTATTTTCTCTCAAGAGCATTACAGCATTGTGAAGAACTAATTCAGCAGTATAACCGTGCTGAGAACAGCATATGCATAGCTGACAGTAAGCTTCTGCCTCACCAGAATGTCACTAACCATGTGGGCAAAGCAGTGGAGGACTGCATGAGGGCCATAATTGGGGTGTTGCTCAATTTAACTAATGATAATGGTAAGTAATATTTTCTCATTGAAAGAGTTTATATTATACATAAAAACGAGTTATTCCCCTTTGTTTCTTCTTTTCTTGATGTATGTAGTGATTTTAAAGAAGTTCCATAATATAATTGATCTACTCCAATAGGTGGAAACTACTTTTAGGAGTTGAAACTTCTAGAACCAGCTTAGTAGGTTGGCCTGGAAATAAACAACAGTGTATTTCAATTAATAAATAGATATGCAATTCTCAATATCCATTTTAAGCCAAGTGTGATGGTGCACACTTAAAATCCCAATACTTGGGATGGTGAGACCTGAGGATTACTGGTTCAAGTACAACCTCAGCAAATAGTGAGACTGATTAACCTATCGAGACCCTGTTTCAGAATAAAAATGAAATAGGAGTGGGGTTATAGCTTCTATGTAGATTGCCTCTTTGTTTAATCCTCAGTGCCACACACACAAAAAAAGTCAATATCCATTTTAATATATATAATTGTTAGTGTTATTAGAAAGAATCAGTAGGCTGGGCGTGGTGGCTCACGCTTATAATCCCAGCATTCGGGAGGCTGAGACCAGAGGATCCGGGTTCGCAGCCAGCCTCAGCTACCTAGTGAGGCACTCCTCAACTTAGTGAGACTCGGTTTCAAAGTAAAGAATAAAAAATAGGGCTGGGGGTGTAGCTCGGAGGTAGAATGCCCCTGAGTTCAATCCCCAGTACCGCAAAAAAAAAAAAAAAAAAAAAAAAAAGAAAGAATCAGTAACACTTTTCCATTTCTGTTTCTTACTTTAGAATGGGGCAGTACCAAAACAGGTGAACAGGATGGCCTCATAGGCACAGCTATGAACTGTGTGCTTCAGGTCCCAAAGTACCTACCTCAGGAGCAGAGATTTGATATTCGAGTGCTGGTGAGTTGAAATGATTTTAAATGATGAAAATATCAACTTTGTTTGGGTTTAAGAATCTGTTGTTTAGAAGGAGTTGTTTCAGTAAATTCCTTATGAATGTATTTCTTAAATGTTTTCCTTTTCTTACAAAAGACTCTTGTTTTGTTTTTGGGTTTTTTGTGGTACTGGGGATGGTACCCAGGGGTATTCTACTTCCGAGCTATACCCCCAATCCTATGTTTTATTCTTTATTTTGAAACAGAGTCTCATTAAGTTGTAGAGGGCCTCACTAAGTATCTGAGGCTGGCTGTGAACTGGATCTTCCCGTCTCAGCCTCCCAAGTACTGGGATTACAAGCATGCCCCACCATGCCCAGCACAAGACTCTTTGGAACAGTAAAAAAAAGCATAAAACTGAAAATGGTGATTGATTAAAACCTATAAAGGAATCATTGTTTGGGAAGATCAGTACCTTACATACTGGATTTTTACTGTTTTGTAGATAGAAAACAGTGATTAGGTTTTTAGTTAAATGAAAATTATGTGTGTTGTATTTTAAGTTCTCGTGTGATAATATGCATTTTTAAAATTTTTTTTGTAGGGTTTGGGTCTACTGATAAATCTCGTTGAGTATAGTGCTCGGAATCGGCACTGTCTGGTCAACATGGAAACATCCTGTTCTTTTGATTCTTCCTTCTGTAGTGGAGAAGGAGATGATAGTTTAAGGATAGCTGGACAAGTTCATGCCGTTCAGGCTTTAGTGCAGGTAAGCAGTGACTTAAACACATTGACACCTGTTCTTTTGTTTCATCCAATTCCTTTATCAGTTACAGCTACCCCCCACCCCTTTTCCTTTTTTTTTTTTTTTTTAATGTGTGTATGATACTGGAGATTGAACCCAGGGCATTCTACCTCTGAGCTACACTCCCAGTGGTATTTTTTATTCTTTATTTTGAAACAGGGTCTCATTAAGTTGCAGAGAGCCTCACAAAGTCGCTGAGGCTGGCCTCGAACCCGGATCCTCCTGTCTCAGCCTCCCAAGTATTGGGATTACAAGCGTGCACCACCACACTGGTTTTGCTTAGAATTCTTAAAGCTTGTCTTTGCTAGCATAGGGAGGGAGAATGTCTTTTAGAACTGACCAGTTCTTAAATATTCATAGTTACTAGGATGAAACTTTGTATATATTTTTGTGGCATTAGGGATTGAACCCAGAAGTATTCTACCTCTAAGCTACACCTCCGCCCTATTTTATTTTTTATTTTGAAACAGGGTGTCACTGAGTTAAGGAGGGCCTCACTGAATTGCTGTGGCTGGCTACAAACCTGCAGTCCTCCTGTCTCAGCCTCTGGGATTACAGGCGTGTACCACCATCACTGGCTGAAACTTTATTTTAAATGAAAAAAGGGTTTTTTTCCCTGTGATACGGGGGATTGAACCCAGAGGAGTTCTACCACTGAGCTACAGCCTCAGCCCTTTGCTAAGTTACCACACTCTGGTCTCGAATGTGCGATCCTCCTGTCTCAACCTCCCAACTATGTACCACCATGCCCAGCCTCTTAGCTACTTTTAGAAAATTAATTGGTCACTGGGCACAGTGGCACATGCCTGCAATCCTAGTATTTTGGAGTCTGAGACAGGAGGATTTTAAGCTCAAGGCTAGCCTCAGCAACTTAGTGAGACTGTTTCAATTTTTTTTTTTTTTTTTTTTTTTTGCGTTACTGGGGATGGAACCCAAAGGCATTCTATCTCCGAGCTATAAGCTACACCCCCAGCCCTATTTTTTATTCTTTATTTTGAAACAGAGTCCCACTAGGTAGCTGAGGCTGGCCATGAACCCAGATCCTTCTGTCTCAGCATCCCAAGTACTGGGATTACAAGTGTACACCACCATGCCCGGCTTAAATTGTTTTTTTTTTTAAAAAAGGCTGGGTGTGAGCTGGGCGTGGTGGCGCACGCTTGTAATCCCAGCATTCGGGAGGCTGAGACCGGAGGATTGGGGTTCGCAGCCAGCCTCAGCTACCTAGTGAGGCACTCCGCAACTTAGTGAGACCCTGCTTCAAAATAAAGAATAAAAAATGGGGTTGAGGGTGTAGCTCGGAGGTAGAATGCCCCTGAGTTCAATCCCCAGTACCAAAAAAAAAAAGGCTGGGTGTGTAGATCAGAGGTAGAAGGCCCCTGGGTTCAATCCTCAGTATCCCACCTCCAAAATTAATTAACTTATTTTTTAAAATAAATCACATTCAGAAAGGTTTGAAATGCACATGTCTGTTTCCTTAAAAAGTTAACCATTTATAAATTTTGTGTTTATTTGAAATTAGTGTTTATGTATCAACACAAATGTGCAATAATTTTTACTTAAATGCATAATGACTAAAGTATACTACTTTCGGCCTACTTTTTCTTTGTGAGCTTTTTCTATCAATGCATGGATTGATCTCATTCTTGTTTGTTTTTTGTTTTGTGATGCTAGGGATTGAATCCAGGGACATTCTACCTGCCAGTTATACCCTCTGTCCTATTTTTTTTTTTATTTGGAAGCAAGGTCTCACTAAGTTGCCAGAGGAGACCCTCAGGAAATTGCTGAGGCTGGCTTCAAACCTGAGATCCTCCTGTCTCATCCTCCCAAGTACTGAGATTGTAGATATGGGTCAAGATCTCATTCTTTTTTTTTCTTTTATTTATTTTTTTTGTGTGTGGTACTGGGGATTGAACCCAGGGGCATTCTATCTCCAAGCTACACCCCCAGCCCTATTTTTTATTCATTTTTTGAAATAGGATCTCACTAATTTGTGGAGGTCCTCACTAAGTAGCTGAGGCTGGCTACGAACCTGGATCCTCCAGTCTCAGCCTCCCAAATACTGGATTATAAATGAGCATGCTACCACACCTGGCTAAGATCTCATTCTTTATAATGTCTACAGTACCATTTAGTAACTAAATCTCTGGTGATATGCTTTTATTTTTTATTTATTTATTTATTTTGGTGGCATTGGGAATTAAACCCAGGGACATTCTACATCAGAGCTACAATTCGCAGCCCTCTTTTTATTTTGAAATAGGATCTCACTAGGTTAATGAGAGTCTCACTATTTGCTAAGGTTGTCCTCAAACCTGTGATCCTCCTGTCTCAGCCTCCCAAGTACTAGAATTACAAGCTTGTGCCATCATGCCTGGCTTTATACACTTTGATTGTTTTGTGGCTTTTGGCACACTTTTGTTACAGAAATTATAGAAGTTAATAAACTAAATCTTGGGCCATATTTTTTAAAGTATGGTAATTTTCTGGCTTAGGAATTGTTATAGCAGAGTGTGTACATTTATAAGATACTCAACCCACCTGCATCACCAACCACATGCTTCCTCTCCTCTCGATTTATATTTCTCCCCCAAATTGTTTGAGTCTTTGTTTCTTCATTCTCTTACCAATTTTGGGCAGTACAGTTTTTAAAAATATTGCCAGTCCACTGGTTTCCTAGATACCTTTTTCACATGGCACTAAGTGGCGTTTTTCATATATTCAGTAACAGTAATGGACCATTCTTAAAAATCATTGGGAGCCAGGTATGGTGGCACAAACCTGTAATTTCACTACTTGGAGGCTGAGATAAGAGGATCAGGTTTGAGGCCAGCCTGAGCAACTTAGCAAGGCCCTGTTTCAAAATAGAAAGGGCTAGGGGTATAGCTCAGAGGTTAGGAACCCCCCCCTCCAATTATTGGGAAACCTAAAAAGCTTTTGTGGTATAACCATCTGTATTTACTGAATTAGAAATTAAAAGTTGCAAAAAATTACTGTTAGTCACTAGAGTAACGGCATAACCACATGGCATGTAGAATCTTTTTTTTTTTTTTTTTTTGCCGTACTGGGGATTGAACTCAGGGGTATTCTACCTCTGAGCCCTATTAAGTGTGTGCCACCACGCCCGATTGGGCATGTAGAATCTTTAGGATTCCTCTGTACATTCAGAGAGAATTAAAGAAGTCAGTTGAATCTCTTAGTATTATAAAGAATTAGTCTTGACTTTCCACACTCCCTAATAGGGTGTCAGGGATTCTTGACCAATTGTGAGAACTGCTTTACTTTCAAAGGTGTTATCTTATACCTACTGTTTGAATACCACTCTTGTATGTACTCAGCAGATATTGGAGACCTGCTTGGTTTTTGGTTTTCAGTCCATTCTCATTAATAACTTGGAGCATTTCCCAAAACATGTCAGTGAGTTTATTAGTAGCACCATAGGGAAAAATAAAGTGAAGGCTAGGAATGTAGTGTATGCCCTTTGGAATGTAGGGAGCACATCGTATACAGGTAACTGTAGTTTTCCCTATATAGTCCTATTGATAGAAATGCTAATATTGTTAGTTGAGATCTAATTCTTTCTGATACCTTTTGCTTTTTACAGATTCTTGTTTATGTCTTCAAATTTAAAGAGACCACGTTGCTTTCCTCCTAACATTATGTAGTTTTATTCAAGGCTCTTCTGTACTTTATCCAGTATGCCTCAGTCTTAAAATTTTTTGCTTAAATTTCTTACCTACTATTCAAATTAAGAAAAATTGAAGCTGGGTATGGCAGTCCATGCCTATAATCCCAGTATTTGGGAGGCTGAGACAAGAGGATCACAGGTTTGAGTACAACCTCAGTAACATAGTCTCAGCAACCTACGAGACCCTGTTTCAGAACCAAAAAAAAAGGCCGAGGTTGTAGCTCAGAGGTAGAGTGCCCCTGGGTTCAATCCCCAGTACAGGAAAAAAAAAAAAAAAAAAAAAAAAAAGAATGATGATTGAGGCTTTCATTGTGAGCAGTACCTGTATCATTAGTAGATTACTTGAACAAATCCTGCAGGATTTGTTCAAGTAATGTATTTTGGGGAGGGGTGGGTACTGGGGATTGAACCCAGGGGCATTCTACCTCCCATATACACCCTCAGCCCCATTTTTAATTTTCTTTCTTTCTTATTTGGCGGGGGGTGGGGTGGGGGAGGGAGGTATTAGGGATTAAAGCTAGAGGCATTGTACCTTCGAGCTTCACCCGCAGCCTGATTTTATTTATTATTTGGAAACAAAGTCGCTAGGTTGATGAGAATCCACTACTTGCTATGGCTATCCTTCAACCTGTGATCCTCCTGTCTCAGCCTCCCAAGTACTGGGATTACAGGCTTGTGTCACCACACCTGGCTTATTCTTTATTTTTGAAACAGGGTCTGGAGAGCCTAAGTAGCTGAGACTGGCCTCTAACCTGTGATCCTCCTGTCTCAGCCTCCCAGGTACTGGGATTACAGTATGTGCCACCACGCCCAGCAGCATTTTATAATTTTGTTTTGGCTTTCAGTAGGATACAGAGGGGAAGCTTTTACTTAAATTCAGTAGGTAACTCTTATTTTCTTCTTCCCTTTTTTTTTTTTTTTTTTGGTGTGTGTGTGTGTTTGATGTTTGTTTGTTTGGGCAATGCTAGCAGTCAAACTTGAGGCCTTGGGCATGCTAAGCTAGCACTCTATTATTGAGCTACTAATTTTTTTTTTCTCCTCCACTTATTTAAGGCAGAATATCTGGCATATACATGTTGGTTGGTAATATTTTTGTAATGATTTTCAAAAACAATTCTTATCAGCTATTTCTTGAACGTGAGCGAGCAGCCCAGTTGGCAGAAAGCAAAACGGATGAGCTAATCAAAGATGCTCCCACCACTCAGCATGACAAAAGTGGAGAATGGCAAGAAACAAGTGGAGAAATACAGTGGGTGTCAACTGAGAAGACGGATAGTACAGAGGATAAACAGAAGAAGGAGGATGATGATGAAGAACTTGACCTCAATAAAGGTGAGTTTGGTGTATTCAAATTGAAAATAATGATTATTTTTATTCTTCAAAACTTTTTAATACTTTTATTAGTACATTGTAACTATGCATCATAGTGAGGTTCAAAGTGATACAAGTATACATGCACACATCACTTGATGATTTTCTCTCTTTAAAATATGTTTTATTCATGTATTGTCATGATGTAACTATTACTTCAAGACCTCCCTAGTTCAATCCAAATAGCTTTGATCAGTGCTTAGATCAGTTTTCCCCAGCAGTGAGGAAGGTACATGTCACGGACAGGCTATCTATTGATGGTATGGTTAGTCAAGTCACTTTTCCTTTCTGGGCCCTCCCCTTCTTTATTCTTTTGTAAAAAGTATGTTATGGTTTTTCCAGTTTGGAATATTTGAGATTCCTTTTTTAGCTTTGGTTCAAACTGAGATCTATTGGTCATATAGTTATACTAGTAGCTCTCAAAGGATTAGTACTATTGGGTGGCAAATGCACTGAAGGGAATTTCTTCACTAATCAAACATTGAGTATCTACTCTTGTCAGGAATTGTGATACTTTACCATTTGTATAAATTCTGCAAACTAGTAGTTTGTAATTTCATGTACATAAGGTTAAAAAATTTAGTATGTTCAGCTTCTTCACCTAGCTAGGAAGCAGTCTTAGCAGCATCTGATTATGAGCCTTTTTTCTTTTTGTTAGGCCCACTCCTCCCCAAGTTAAATAAAGCCTTTTGTTCTGATATTGTAAGAAATGTGTGTTTCTAAGAAACTGAGCAATTAAATTTTTATTTTTCCTTTGGTATAATGATATTTTTGGTTGTTGAGTAGTTGTTTTTATTAAGGATAACTTCATTGAGATATAACTCATGTACTATAAAAGTTACCTTTTTAAAATTAATAATGCGGTATTTCTTAGTATATTCACAAAGCTATACACCCATTACTAATATCTAATGCCAATCATTTTTCCTCAGCCCTGAAGAAACTACATACCCATTAGTAGTCATTACCCACCATGTTCTCCTCCCTCAGCTACAAGCAACCACTAATCTACTGTTTCTCCTTATGAATTTGCCTGTTTCAGACATTTCTTGTTAAAGGAATTATACAATCTGTGGACTTTAATGATGGGCTTTTTATGATGGGCTTCTTTGAATCAGCTATATGTAGCAGCATGTTTGTTCTGTATTATTTGTATAACCAAGTAATATTCCATTGTATTACAGTACCACATTTTGTTTATCCATTGAAGAACAATTGGATTGTTTCTCTTCTTTTTCCTTTTCTTTTTTGATGGTACTGGGGATTGAACCCAGGGGCATTCTGCCTGTGAGCTACACCTCCAGCCCTATTTTTTTATTCTTTATTTTGAAATAGGGTCTCTTTAAATTGCGAAGGGCCTCATTAAGTTCTGAGGCTGGCCATGAACCTGCAATCCTCCTGTCTCAGCCTCCCAAATATTAGGATTACAAGTATGCACTACCATGCCCAGCTTTTTTTTTTTTTTTTTAAATAACTATTATAATATTTTGAGACAGGGTTTCACTAAGTTGCTAAGGCTGGCCTCGATCTTGTGGTCCTCCTGCCTTGGCCTCGAAGTAGCTGAGATTATAGGCATTTGCCACCATGCTTGGCTGGGTTGTTTCTACTTTTTTTTTGTGGTACTGGGGATGGAACCCAGGAGCCTTATACCTCCGAGCTACACCTCCGGCCCTATTTTTAATTCTTTATTTGGAAACAGAGCCTCACTAAGTTGGAGAGGGCCTCACTTAGTAGCTGAGCCTGGCTGCGAACTCAGATCCTCTGGTCTTAGCATCCCAAGTATTGGGATTACAAGCATGTGCCACCACACCTGGCTTGTTTCTACTTTTTAAAGGTTACAAATGATGCTGCTGTGAATAGTTATGTACTAGGTTTTTTGTAGTCATATGTTTTCATTTTACTTGGATAATATGTAGGAGTGGAATTGTTAGACTATATGTTAACTTTTTTTTAATGTTTTGGTGAAATGTCAAACTTTTTCAGTATAGTTGCACCATTTTATTTATTTATTTATTGCGGTACTGGGGATTGAACTCAGGGGCATTCTACCTCCGAGCTACACCCCCAGCCCTATTTTTTATTCTTTATTTTGAAACCGAGTCTCACTAAGTTGTGGAGTGCCTCACTAGGTAGCTGAGGCTGGCCGAGAACCCGGATCCTCCGGTCTCAGCTTCTCGAATGCTGGGATTACAAGCGTGCACCACCACGCCAGGCTTTAGTTGCACCATTTTAAATTTCTATCAGCAATATATGAGGGTTGATGTTTCTCCATGCCCTCAAAAAATCTTTAAAATTTGGGGGGAGTCATATTAGTGGGTATGTAGTAATAATATCTTGTGTGGTTTCTATTGCAATTCCCCGATTAACTATGTGGAACATCTCCATGTGCTTATTGATGTTTTGTATATATTTAACTATTTTTTAGAAAAGTAATGAAATATTTGTTACTATGAAGTTTGTGCTGTTTGATACACGGTTGTAATTCCTGTTTCAACATTCTCAGCCCTTCAGCATGCTGGCAAACACATGGAGGATTGCATCGTGGCCTCCTACACTGCTCTGCTTCTTGGGTGTCTCTGCCAGGAAAGTCCAGTAAGTAATAATTCAGAGATGCTTTATGCATATTTTTAAAAATTCTAATATAAGCCAGCCATGATGGCACACACCTATAATCCCTGTACTTGGGAGGCTGAGACAGGAGGATCACAAGTTCAGGGCCAGCCTGGGCAACTTACTGAGACCCTGGCTCCAAATAGAAAGGAGTGGGGATATAGCTCAGTGGTAGAGTGTACCTGGGTTCAATCCCAAGTACTGGGAAAACAAAACAAAACAAATTCCAGTGTAACAGCTTCGTACTGTTCTAATTCACTTCTTTAATTTTTCCACCTATACCCTCTTTATTTTAGAAAGGCTTTTAGCTGATTATAGAATTATGTAAGCAATTTTATTTCTTCGCTGTGGAAGAAAGAAGAGAGGAAGTGTCTAGCCCTTGCAGTAATTTCCTTCAGATTACTTATATAGCCTTCTTTTTTATACCCTGGATATATCTATTTCCTTTCCAATATAGGTTTTACTGAGTAAGGCTTGGGATGAAGTGAATTGTTAATCTTTATGGCTATTTTAAAACTGATATGCCTATCAGAGTCAGGCTGAAATTTTTTTTTAAAGCAGATATGAAAAAAAAATAGGATGTTTTTAATCTTATTAAAAAGAAACTTTGCATACATTAAATTAAAATTAAGCTGGGCATGGTGGCACATGTTTGTCATCCTAGTACTTAGGAGGCTGAAACAGGAAGATCACAGGTTCATGGCCAGCTTCTACAACTTAGTGAGATCCTGTTTAAAAAAAAAAAAAAAAGGACTGGGGGTGTAGCTCAGGTTTAGAATCCCTGAGTTCAATTCCCAGTACAAAATAAATAAATAAAACAATTAAATGATGGTATATGATGTCAGAAACTTTTACATATTTGTTGCAATTTTTAAGATATATCCCAAAATAAGAGTACATTAAGTGTAATGGGAACTAGCTTTTGTTGATGAATGTTCATTCAAATACTTCTGGTTGGAGTGAAAAAAAGGAATAGTATAAAGACTGTGTTCAGAAGCAGGCTTCAATAAGATGGCAAAATCAAATTTAGGTTATTTTCGTGCCTCCATGAGTTCAGGGACTCAGATAATTTCTGTTGGGAGCCAAGTGTGGTGGCTCACGCTTGTAATCCCAGCATTTGTGAGGCTGAGACTGGAGGATCTGGGTTCAAGGCCAGCCTCGGCGACCTAATGAGGCCCTTTACAACTTAGCTGTCCTCTGCATGTTGTCTCATCTTTTGCTAAGAGCACTTGTCATGGCCACAAGCTAACTATTGCTGGGGTCCCATCTAGTTGAACAACTTCCAGCAGTAGTAGACGCTGCCTCTTCTGTTTCTTTTGAAGACACTTGTTTTTCCCCTTTTACCAAGTAGATGTACCCCCATTTGGCCAGCATGAGGTCATATGCTTTTGTTTGAACCAGTCATTGGCTAAGCAAATGGGATTACTCTAGCAGTGTAGATCATCAGGATCTACCTATGAGAAATATTAATGTCTAGATTCTGGCTGAGAACACAGAAATTGAAGGTTATGGTGATTGGACAGTCTGCCGAGCAGTAAAAACAGTGTATAAAGGGGATTTCAGCATCATTGTGAGTGTTCTCTTTAAAATTTGGGAGCCAGGTGTGGTGGCTCACGCTTGTAATCCCAGCATTTGGGAGGCTGAGACTGGAGGATCTGGGTTTGAGGCCAGCCTCGGCGACCTAGTGAGGCCCTCCACAACTTAGTGAGACCCTGTTTCAAAATAAAGAATAAAAAATAGGGCCAGCGGTATAGCTCAGAGGTAGAACGCCCCTGAATTAAATCCCCAGTACTGTAAATAAAAAAAAAAAAAATGGGGGGCACAATGAATATTGCAAAAGGTAAATAGTAAAGCCAGATTTTCAAATGATAAGAGCAAGAGCATTAAGAAGACAAGAAGAAGTGGAGATCTACAATGAGGGTTAGCTTTAGGAGAAAACAAGGCCATCTCTTTTAGCTGGAGTTTTGGAGGAAAAAGTATAATGATAAATGACAGTTTCAAGCCGGGCGTGGTGGCGCACGCTTGTAATCCCAGCATTCGGGAGGCTGAGACCGGAGGATCCAGGTTCGCGGCCAGCCTCAGCTACCTAGTGAGGCACTCCGCAACTTAGTGAGACCCGGTTTCAAAATAAAGAATAAAAAATAGGGCTGGGGGTATAGCTCGGAGGTAGAATGCCCCTGAGTTCAACCCCCAGTACCGCCAAAAAAAAAAAAAAAATGACAGTTTCATTTGAGGGGGCACTTAGGCTGCCTTTGGTGCAAGGAGGCCATCTACCCACTCACATTTCCTAATTTCTGCCATGGAGTTCTGTTGTTTTGCTTCTGCTTGTTTGTTTTTTGTTTCTTGTTTTTTGGGGGGGTTTTTTGGTGGTACTGGGGATTGAACTCAGAGGCATTCTACCTTCAGGTTACACCCCAGCCCGATTTTATCTCTTTATTTGGAAATAAGCTCTCACTGCTTGCTCAGGCTGTCCTCAAACCTGCAATCCTTCTGTCTCAGCCTCCCAAGTACAGGCATTACAGGCATGTGCCACCACTCCTGGCATGGAGTTCTCTCTGTTGCTTGCTCCCAGCCCTTACCTTTTCTGTACTTTACCTGTATCTGTCTTAAATCCTGGGTAATTTTCTAAGTCAGTCTTGTCCAGCTCTTCTGTATTTATAATGTCGTCAGTCTAAATGCACACCAGCCTGCCTTCCAGGCACCCACTGCTTTCAGGACGACCAAGACCAAAATTCTCATCATGGTTATCCCTTAGCCTTTTTCCTTATTTTCAGTGACAATAATTTAAGAGTAAATGAGAAACATACCATACGAAGGGAAGGAGGATAAAGCAGGCAGGTCTCAAATAAAAGCAATGGACAAATTATTTAAAGATTTAGGGGATGAGGACATAGCTCAGTAGTAGAATACTTGCCTTTCATACACAAGGTCCTGGGTTCAATCACTAGCACCGCACAACCACATACACACATACACATACACAAGATTTTTAGGTATTCTCTTTTGTACACAATCTAGGTTCAGTCATATTTGATCATGTTAAGTAATGGTTCTCGAAATTGTGTTAATATCACATATAATTTATTTTGGGTCATCTTTCCCATGTTAATTCCTATTCATGTCCATCTTTAGGTCTCATCTTTATAAAGCAATGATAAGGCCGGGCGTGGTGGCACATGCCTATAATCCCTGTACTTGTGAGGCTGAGACAGGAGAATTGCAGGTTCAAGGACAGCCTCAGCAAGTAGTGAGACTCTCATCAACCTAGTGAGACTCGGTTTCCAAATAAGAAATAAAATCGGACTGGGGATGTAGCCCAAAGGTAGAATGCCTCTGGGTTCAATCCCCAGTATCACACACAAAAAAATAAAGAGATGATAAAGTTCTTAAGTTATAGGCAATATTGTCAACTCATAGGGTCCTAGATATATTTCTTGCCTTGGAGGTCATTATGATTAATCTAAAAAGCTATATGATACCACAAAATTTAAAGGAAATCAGTGTGCTCTGTGTGGAAGTGGAAGAGAGAGATGAGAAAGCAATAATCTCAGTGAATGCTGCCTATGATCAAGGGCAGCATGTGCAGGAAGCTTAGAAGAATCTCCTCTCAGCTGGGCATGATGGCACACACCTGTAATCCCAGTACTTGGGAGACTGAGACAAGAGTAAATAATAAGTAAATAATAATAAGTAAATAATAATAAGTAAAATAGGGCTGGGAGTGTAGCTCAGATGTAGAATGCCCCTGGTTTCAATCTCCAGCACCACAAAATTTTAAAAGAGAAGTCTTTCTCATTTCATTCTCATTCTACCAGTTTGCACCTGGTTCATGGCAATGGCCAGTCTCCTCACCACCCTTCCAGCTCAGCCTCTTTCTATTCCTAGAATCTTGTCACCAGAAATAACTTCCTGCAGAGCACTTACTGATTAGATCATATAACCTCCTCTCTTCCTTGGCCTGTCATCATTAAGGGAATAATGGCTTTTACTGTGATAGGACCCCAAACTTAAGAGTACATTTACAGTTCCCAAACCCAGCATACCCATTGGATATATTATATAATTTTTTTTCCCCCTGATACTAGGGATTGAACCCAAGGTCATTCTACCTCTGAGCTACATCCCCATCCCTATTTAAAAAAAAAAAATTTTTTTTTTTTCTGAAAGAGAGTCTCACCAAGTTGCTGAGTCTTGAGTTGCTGAGGCTGGCCTTGAATCTGTGATCCTCCTGTCTCAGCCTTCTCAAATGAGTGCCACCCTACCTGGCCCCTTGGATTTTTTTTTTTTTTTGCAGTACTGGGTATTGAACTCAGGGGCATTCTACCTCTGAGCTATACCCCCAGCCCTATTTTTTATTCTTTATTTTGAAACAGGGTCTCACTAAGTTGTGGAGGGCCTCATTAAGTAACTGAGGCTGATCGCAAACCTGTGATCCTCCTGTCTTAGCTTCCCAAATGCTGGGATTATAAGTGTGCACCACCATGCCTGGTGGAAAAATTTAAAAAAAAAAAACAAAAAACATTTTAACTCGTGTCCTCAAACTCAGGAGGACATTCTTTTGTTCTCTTTATTATGGATGAGTCTTAGAACTAGAGGAGCTTTTCCTTTTAGTCTTCCTGAAGCTGTAAGTTAAGCATTTTAAAATAAAACAAAAACTCGACGTGGTGGTACATGCTTATAATCCCAGTACTTGGGAGGCTGAGACAGAAGGATTGCATGTTCACAGCCAGCCTCAGGTACCTAGTGAAACTCTGTTTCAAAAATAAAGAATAAAAAATAGGGCTGGGGGTGTACCTTGGAGGTAGAATGCCCCTGGGTTCAATCCCAAGCACCATAAAAAAAAGAAAAAGGTGGGGGGGGGGGATACACACACACACACACACACACACACACACACACACACACACACACAGATTTAAAGTAGGCCATGTAATGTTTTTCTTATTACAGGTTGTTTTATATATAGCATGGCTGCTTCATGCTAATAATGAAAGGAAACACTTTAATCAACTCTCTTGGCATTGACCCAGAATCTTTATACCATAGTGATGTTGTAGAAAAATCTAGTTAATTCTTGTCCTGCATAATTCACTTGTGGGGCATGAGAAAATTTCTTTGATCTTTTTATCTCATGAGCAGCTCTGAGTTCATTCTCAGTTCACACCCACACATTCACACATTTTGCAGTGTAGGTTGTTGTTCCAGGCCTTTCTCTGTGCATTTACAGAAGTAAATGTGCAGGCAGATGTTCCTCTGTAGCCTTCATCAGCTTTGTCTTCTTCCCTTTCTGAGGGGGCATCAAGGTAGGAAATAGAGAGTGCATGAAGGTAAAAAAGAAATAACCAAGGTGTTCCAAGGACCTTGTAGAAGTTTGAAACGGGGTAGATGCAAGACCAACAGCTCTGGGGTAAGGTTCATACTCCTGTTTTCTGCCACTGACCAATATTTTTTTGCTGTCTTTCCTCAGATCAATGTAACCACTGTGCGGGAGTACCTGCCAGAAGGAGACTTCTCAATAATGACAGAGATGCTCAAGAAATTCTTAAGCTTCATGAATCTTACTGTAAGCGGCTTTTAGTGCTTTTACTTGGATTTATTTAGTTAGTTAGTTATTTTTGTGGTGCTCAGAATGGAACCTAGGGGCATTCTCCCTCCGAGCTACACCCTAGCCCTATTTTACTTTATTTCGAAACAGGGTTTTACTAAAGTGAAGAATGTCTCACTAAGTTACTGAGGCTGGCCGTGAACCTGAGATCCTCAGGTCTCAGCCTTCCAAGTACTGAGCTTACAGGTAAGTGCCACCATGCACGGCTGTCGTTTTAAATATAAATGTGATACAGTGACAGAAATAAAAATACCGTAGCCATAGTAATTGGGGAAAAAATGTATTCTCATTTAAGTTTAGTAATTGTATTCTGTTTCAAGATAATTATTATGGCAAAATGCTGTATTCTAAAAGCCACAATTTAGCTGGATGTAGTGGTGTGCACACTTGTAATCCCGGTACTTGGGAAGCTGAGATAGGAGGATTGCAGATTTGCAGCCAGACTCAGCTACTTAATGAGGTATTTCACAACTTAGTGAGACTGTGATTCAAAAAGAAGAATAAAAATAGAGTTAGGGGTATAACTCAGAGGTAGAATGACTGATTTCAATCCCAATATTGCAAAAAAAAAAAAAAAAAAAAGTAAAAGCCACAATTTAATCTCTGTACTTTGATTTGTAGTGTTCAGGTTAGTAACTTCTTTAGAAGTTCAATTTTAAGCTGGTTGCGGTGGTGCACAACTATAATCCCAGTACTTGGGAGGCTGAGACAGGAGGATTACAGTTTTGAGGCCAGGCCTTAGCAAACCGGTTTTGGTGGTACTGGGGAGTGAACCCGGGGCATTCAGCCTCCCAGCTACACCCCCAGCCCTATTTTATTTTTATGTTATTTGTTTGTTTATTTGCAGTACTGGGGATTGAACTCTGACATTCTACCTCCAAGCTACACCCCCAGCCCTATTTTTTATTCTTTAGTTTGAAACAGGGAGAGTCTCACTAAGTTGCGGAGGACCTCACTAAGTAGCTAAGGCTGGCTGGCCATGAGCCCAGATCCTCCAGTCTCAGCCTCCAGTGTACTGGGATTACAAGCGTGCGCCACCACGTCCGGCTTTTATATTTTGAAACGGGGTCTCGCTAGGTTGCTGAGAGTCTCAACACTTGCTGAGGCTGTTCTTGAACCTGGGATCCTCCTGTCTCAGCCTCCCAAATATTGGGATTACAGGTGTGTACCACCACGCACAGCTGTGAGACCCTGTTTCAAAATTTAAAAAAAATAAGGCTGAGAGCTGGGCATGGTGGTGCACACTTGTAATCCCAGTACTTGGGAGGCTAAGACTGGAGGATCCAGGCTCACAGCCAGCCTCAGCTCTGTAACTTGGTGAGACCTTGTTTCAAAATAAAGAATAAAAAATAGGACTAGGGGTGTAACTCAGAGGTAGAATGCCCCTGGGTTCAATACCCAGTACCGCCAAAAAATGCTGAGAATGTAGCTTTGAGGTAGAATGCCCCTTGGTTCTATCCCTAGTTAAAAATAAAAAAGTTAAACTTTGATTTAATACTTTTAAACTTTTGTTAATTTTTTTTTTTTTTTTTTTTTTTTTTTTGGTGGTACTGGGAATTGAACTTGGGCATTCTACCTCCGAGCTACAGCCCCAGCCCTATTTTTTTATTCTTTATTTTGAAACCGAGTCTCACTAAGTTGCGGAGTGCCTCACTAGGTAGCTGGCTGGCTGTCTCAGCCTCCCAAATGTTGGGATTACAAGCGTGCGTCACCATGCCCAGCTAACTTTTGTTAAATATTAACCATTACTTTCTTCCCCTTTCAGTGTGCTGTTGGAACAACAGGCCAGAAGTCTATCTCTAGAGTGATTGAATATTTGGAACACTGCTAGCTGCTTTACCTTTGCTTCAGGTGCTCGGTAATGCTGGAGCTATCCTTAGACAAAGAAAAGTCATGAAAGAAGCCCTTGAAGATATACCAAGAACATTCATCAGTATCATTTGTGTTTGGATTTTTAAGACCACCTGATTTCTTCGTCGTGCATTCTGCATTTGCTAATTGACAGTTACTACATCAATCTGCAACTATCAAAAATGAGGGGAAAGGTCCAGGCTGTTAACAATTCCATGCAGTATTTAAATACACTTACTTGGCAGAGTTTATACCTCCCCTTGTTTTCTTGCTGTAGTCTGGGCAAGTTTTAAGGGGAAATTTTGTGCTGCTGTTAGTGCAACTGCTGTGTATGTTGAGCCACTGTTGTCATGCCAGCCAGGTGCAGAGGCAGCTTAGCTACTGAGGTATCGAATGTTCTGAGGACATTCTAGACAACAGCTTAGTTCCTTTTTCAGGCTCATTTGCTTTTGCTTTTTTTTTTTTGTTGAATGATTCCAATCGTAAATAAAGCTTTTAATAATTTTGTGAATTTTTTGTTGTTGTTCCCTGAACTACTGTCTATATTTAAAATTAGATGGAATCCAAAGACACAAGGGATTAATAGTATATTTTTTTATTCTTGATTAGGTTTGGGTGTTGAACTATTTTTCACTTTTGAGACCATGACCATCTTCAATATCATACCATAATGTGTCATAGCTTAGACACAAGAAAACAACAGTTTGAGGGAATGTTATATAAGATGATGTGCCCTGTTAAAGGATTAAGCAAAGTAGACAAACCCAGGGTAGTTTACACTTAATGCTAGGGAGGCTCTTGAAACATTGTTGAGTTTTGAGGGAGAATCTCTAGATATATTTTCTAATATTCAGTACAATAAGTATAAGGAAGCTAAAACACCAATGTGGAATTCATGTTTCCAGATAATGTGTATATTCTTCTATATAGTGACAGGATCAATTGCATAGCGCAAAGCCTTAAAATTGCTGGTTTAGAGAAAACCCTTTTTTCATCCAGATTCTTTATTCATAGAGCAGTTGTCATTTGGAAAATAGTGTGGAACACATAAAACATTTAATTTCACAACATTTTAAATTTTTCTAGTATTGTTAAGACCACTGGCTATACATTTCTTTTTTAAATCACTTGGGCCTGAGGACAGGCTTTCCAGAGATCTATTTCATTAATACTTTTAATTACCTTTCAGGTAGTTCCATCATGTTTTTTTCATTCAATTTGTAAAACTTGAAGCCATAAAAATATTGGTTTGGTGTGTGTTGGGGAAAATAGCTAAAAGTCTAACTTTTACCCATTTAGACTTTGTTATTTCCTTGTATAAAGTGACAAACCGGGGCTCTTGTATCAGTGCCAGCTGTAATGTTTTTTAATGCAGTGGCTGCCTTCTATTGTCTTCCTATTTTTGATAATGCAGATTGTTGGGAAATCTATAAGGAAGTAACTGATTCCAGGCAGATTGTTTTCTTCTTCCTTCTACCCCAGACCCCTCCCCATCACCTTTGAAGAACATAGTATGCCAGTGTAACGTGGGAAAAATTAAGATTGCATTTGCCCTGAGTATAAAAGCTAGCTTAGCAAACTGTTTAAAAACATATTGGTAAATGATACCCATAAAGTTAAATTAGTTAGATATATTTTGTTTAATTATTTTTTAAAACATTGATATTTATTAATCGTTGTGTTTAGAGAAAAAGAACAGATTTTTGGTAAAACTGACTTGTGGCAGATGGTAAAGGGATATTATAAAACATTTTGGATGAAATCAATCAGGGTGAACTACATTTTTTCTGTTACACTGGTAATCATTTGAGAATTGATTTACCTCAGTGTTTAACAGGTTTTTGTTTTGTTATTTTAATAACTAATTGTCAAGCACTGATAGAGATGCAGGTTTTGGTGGGGGTGGGGGAAAGATCACCTCACCAACTGCAGTGCATTTGTGTGTTTTAACCCTCAGAGAACTCTGCATTTTAGGGTACTTGAGGCTGACTTGCAAATTAACTAAAGTTTTAAAGTAACCTTTTTTTCCAATGTAAATATTTCTGTAAATACTACCAATTGGAAATTAGAACAGTAGAGTACTTTTCTGAATCCAATCCTATTTTTATTTTATACAGTATTTCTCAGCTGTGATCTTTGGAGCAAAAGCCAACGGCAGGAAAAATAGTTTGTACCAGTTTCATGAAGTATGTCTTTGGGTTTTTGTAAATAATTTTAACTCAAATAAAATTGCTACTTTCAATATACATGTTGTCTTTAACATACGTCTATTGACCTGTTTTGGAGGAAGAAGTCTCAAACTTGATGTGGCCGACTCTTAGAGCACACACTGTCATTTGAGTGAATTTACACCTTAAACATACACATCAATGTTTAACCAATTTTTGTTAAGTATTATGTACTTCTAAGCACTCATCTGAATAGAATGTAAACTCTTAACAACTTGGGCTGGTTAGGGATTGTGGTTTTCTGATTGTGTAGTTAGGCCCTTGGCATGCTTACTATGTTGCTTTAAAAGTCTTTTTTGCCTCTCTGAATATGACCCAAGACTTCTTTGCTTTTGAGGCTTTATAACTGCTTTTTAGTCTGTTTTCTCCTTCATTGTCAGCCTGTAAGCAAGCCTCCTGCACTTACAAGTAGTTTCCTCAACCTCTCCTTAATAGTTTTAGCCATAAAAGTAGATTGCAGACCCTCTCACGGGAGTTTCCTCCACTCTCCCCACTTTCATTTAGGCACAGAGTATAAGACTGGTTTAAAGATGCTGGCTGTCAATATAGAAAGACCTAAATCACACAAACTTTTAATCTTAGCCCTGTTACTTGTACTGACTCTTGCCCTTTTTCCTCAGCTGAGAAATGGGCATAGTACCTACCTCGATTGTGAAGCATTCATGTGAGCATTAGTACAATGATCCAAACTTACTGAGGTGTAGCATTTACTGTTTTATTATTTTGCTATTTTCACTCTGTTGGGAAGTGAAAATGTTGTAAACAATGGAGTAAAATAGTGTGACTAGTAAGGACTCCTGCAATGATGCCTCTTGGCATCAGTGAGGTCAGTGGGCTTGGGTCACGTTAACACAAAATCTCCAAAATTGCTGCTTCCAAAATTGGCTGGCCTTGTTACTTATCTTGGTAATGACTAATGAAGCCAGAAGGAAATTGAACCAACTTCAGTGATCATTAAAATGTTCCAAATATGGCCTTCAGGTTTTTTGTTTTGTTTTACATTAAAAGAAAGGACTATGCTGGGTGTGGTGGCACATGCCTATAATCCAGTAATTGGGAAGCTGACACAGGAGGATCACAGGTTGATAGCCAGCCTCAGCAACATAGCAAGGCCCTTCTGCAACTTAGACCCTTTTTCAAAATCAAAAATAAAATAAGAGCCGGGTATGGTGGCACACGCTTGTAATACCAGCATTTGGGAGCTGAGACCTGAGGATCTGGGTTTGCGGCCAGCCTCAGCTACCTAGTGAGGCACTCCACAACTTAGACGCCCCCGTTTCAAAATAAAGAATAAAAAATAGGGCCGGGGTGTAGCTTGGAGGTAGAATGCCCCCTGAGTTCAATCCCCAGTACCGCAAAAAAATAAGGCTGGCTGGGGTTAGCTAGGGTGGAGCTCAGAGGTAGAATGCCCTGGGTTCAATCCCCAGTACCAAAAACAAAACAGGACTGAAAGGGGTTAACAGTCACTGATAATGGTCTGGTATTGGATGCATAGATGAATAACTTCACATAGAATGTCTCTGAACAAGGAATCTGAATAAATATTGTTGAATCTTTTGGTTAGAATTCTGTTTCCCTATCTAACCTCTATGTGTACAGTTTCAATATTCAAAATGCCATCTACTGCTTTGAAGAGCCGAAATAGGAAACCATATCTGAATACTTCCTAGTGTTTAGTTATAAGAACCTATCTCCTATACAGAATCATTATGGATAGGGCAAACGGACAGTATTGTTACAAGATTTATCAATTTAGTATGAAGTAGTATGCTGTGCAGTTGTGATAAAGATGCCTATCAATCCCTAGAGCAACCAGTAAAAAATTAGATAAGCTAGAGCTGCTGAAATACTCGAGATGGAACACTAAAAAGTACTTGGTTAATCAAAAGGAAGGCATAGAAGGAGTAGCAGTAATGAAAAACAAAGGTTAGGAAGCAAATGGAACAAATATAAAGGAAGAATCTTTATACTTCTAAGGGAAAAAGCAAAATGTCTGCCGAATTGAATGATAACCATTAAGTATAGTAAATGTGAGCACACTAACCAGTTAGAGATTGCCAAACTGGACAGCCAAGAGAAACACTAAATTCAAATACACAAATAGCATGGAAGTAAAACAACAGGGAAAGATAGACCATGCAAACATTACTGCCCAAGTTGGAGTGGCTCTATTAATATCAGACAAAACAGACTTTAAGACCAGGTCTAAAAGCATTTAACGATGGAAAGGGGGTTCTGTTGGGAAGAAATAGTGTCTGCGTCTAATGTGTAACGAACTTTTACAATACTTATAGCAGAAACTGAAAAAAAGGACAAGTAGTCACGACCCTAGCTTGATATTTTACCATTGCCTCAGAATTTAATAGGATGTTTTCTTATTAGTGCATTTTTACTATATAGAATAATTGGTTTTGTTTGGCATCTTCATACATGTAAATAACATACTTTGATCATATTCACCCCCATTTCTCTTCTTTACACTCCCCTGTCCCCTTTCTTCTCCTCTAATGGTCTCCCTACCACTTTCATGGCTCCCCACACACCCCACATTCCAGATTCCACATATGAGGGAAGCATAATTGGTCTTTGGCTTTTTTCCTTTTGGAGGTGGGGGGGATTAAATCCAGGGACATTCTACCTCTGAGCTATACCCCTAGCCCTGTTTTTTTTTGTTTGTTTGTTTGTTGTTTTTTTTTTTTTTTTTTTTTTTTGAAACAGGGTCTTGATAAGTTGCTGAGGCTGGACTCAAACCCGCAATCCTCCTGTCTTAAGTCTCTCAAATCCTAGAATCACAGCTGTGCATTACCAGGCCCAGCTTGTATGGTTTATTTCATTTAATGTGATGGTCTCCAGTTCCATCCAGTTTCTTGCAAATGACATGACTTTGTTCTTTACAACTGAATAATACTCTATTGTGTATATATACCATATTTTCTTTATCCATTCATCAGTTGACAGACACCTAGGCTGATTCTGTAACATGGCTATTGTGATTTGTGCCTCAATAAACATGGCTATGCATGTATCTCTATAGTATGCTGATATATTTTCAAAAGTAGTAAAGATAGAGAAAATTTAAATGACATTGTCAACTACCTTAATCTAATTAACATGTATAGACTTACACTGAACACGTTTTTCTAACGTTTTCTAACATTTTAATTAAGATAGAGCATCTGATGGCTCATAAAACACGTCTCAACATATTTCAGATTATTGAAAGCTAGGGTATATCTGTAAATCAGAAGTACTAACAAAGCCTGGCGTGGTGGCACATGCTTGTAATCTCAGCATTTGGGAGGCTGAGACCAGAGGATCCTGGTTCAGGGCCAGCCTCAGCTACCTAGTGAGACCCTCCGCAACTTAGGGAGACCCTGTTTCAAAAATAAAGAATAAGCCGGGCGTGGTGGCGCACGCTTGTAATCCCAGCATTCGGGAGGCTGAGACCAGAGGATCCTGGTTCGCGGCCAGCCTCAGCTACCTAGTGAGGCACTCCGCAATTTAGTGAGACTCGGTTTCAAAATAAAGAATAAAAAATAGGGCTGGGGGTGTAGCTCGGAGGTAGAATGCCCATGAGTTCAACCCCCAGTACCGCAAAAAATAAAAATAAATAAATAAATAAATAAAATAAAATAAAGAATTAAAAAAAAAAAAGCCGGGCGTGGTGGCACACACTTGTAATCCCAGCATTCCGGAGGCTGAGACCAGAGGATCCAGGTTCGCGGCCAGCCTCAGCTACCTAGTGAGGCACTCTGCAACTTAGTGAGACTCGGTTTCAAAATAAAGAATAAAAAATAGGGCTGGGGGAGCCTGGCGTGGTGGCGCACGCTTGTAATCCCAGCATTCGGGAGGCTGAGACCAGAGGATCCGGGTTCGGGGCCAGCCTCAGCTACCTAGTGAGGCACTCCGCAACTTAGTGAGACTCGGTTTCAAAATAAAGAATAAAAAATAGGGCTGGGGGTGTAGCTCAGAGGTAGAATGCCCCTGAGTTCAATCCCCAGTACCGCAAAAAAAAAAAAAAAAATAGGGCTGGGGGTATAGCTCGGAGGTAGAACCGCCCCTGAGTTCAATCCCCAGTACCGCAAAAAAAAAAAAAAAAAATAGGGTTGGGGTTATAGCTCGGAGGTAGAATGCCCCTGAGTTCAATCCTCAGTTTCGCAAAAAAAAAAATAAGTACTAACAATATAATATCTAAAAAGCAATATGCAAATATTAGACAGTACACTTCAAAGTAACACATGGGTCGATGAAAAAAGTTACAAAAGGAATCAGAAAATATTTTTATTTGACAAAACCTCAAGCTCAGCGTGGTGGCACGTGTCTAGTAATCCCAGTACTTGGGAGACTGAGACAGGAGGATCACAAGTTGGAGGCCAATCTCAGCAATTTAGCAAGACCCTGTTTCAAAAAGTAAAAAAGGGCCGGGCATGGTGGCGCACGCTTGTAATCCCAATATTTGGGAGGCTGAAATCAGAGGATCCAGGTTCGCGGCCAGCCTCAGCTACTTTAGTGAGGCTCTCCGCCACTTAGTGAGACCATTTCAAGATAAAGAATGAAAAATAGGACTGGGAGTATAGCTCGGAGGTAGAATGCCGTTGGGTTCAATCCCCAGTACTGCAAAAAAAAAAAAAAAAGGTGCGTGTGGGGGGGTATAGCTCAGAGGTAGAATGCCCCTGAGTTCAATCCCTAGTACCAAAAAAAAAAAAAAAGTTTGTGGAATGCATAAAGCAGTGAGAATTAAGGCTTAAACTGGGATTGGTGGCGCACATTTGTAATCCCATCCGGTTTCTTGGCCAGCCTCAGCTACTTAGTGAGGCACTCTACAACTTAATGAGACCCTGTTTCAAAAATAAAGAATAAAAAATAGGGCTGGGGGCCTAGATCAGAGGTAGAATGCCCCTAGATTCAATCCTCAGTACCGGAAAAAGAAAAAAGAAAAAAAAAAAAAAGAAGAAGAAGAAGAAGGCGGCTTAAAATCAGTCTTCTTAATTTATACCTGAAGAAACTAGAAAACAATGAATGTGCCAGACGTGATGCATGCCTGAAATACCAATATTTGGAAGGCTGAGATGGGAGAATAGTAGGTTCGAGGACAGGATCAGCAATATAGTGAGACTCTCAGTCACCTAGTGAGACCCTATTTAAAAAAAAAAAAAAAAGATTAACTACAAACTAAGAAATAAAAAAAGCAGAAATCAGTAATCAGTATAATAAAAATGACAAAAGAAATTTTACTAAAGCCATAAGTTGGTTCTTTATAAAATTAATAAACTCTTAGATGAATTTAAAAAAAGACCAAATTACCAATGTCAGGAATGAGAAGTAGAATGCTATATACAAATATTACATATACTGAAAGTATAATAAAGAATATTAATAATTTAAACCAATATGTTTTATTATTTATTCATTCATTCATTTATTTGGGTACTGGGGATTGAACCCAGAGACATTCCACCTCTAAGTTATACCCCCAGCACGATTTTATTTATTATTTGGAAACAGGGTATTACTAAGTTGTTAAGGGCCTCACCAAGTTGCCAAGGCTGACTTCAAACCTGCAATCATCCTGTCTCTGCCTCCCAAGTACTGGGATTACAAGCATGTGCCACCACAACCGGCTAAGTTTTATAATTTTTTTTTTTTTTTTTGCGGTACTGGGGATTGAACTCAGGGGCGTTCTACCTCCGAGCTATACCCCCAGCCCTATATTTTTTTTATTCTTTATTTTGAAACCAAGTCTCACTAAGTTGCGGAGTGTCTCACTAAGTAGCTGAGGCTGGCCGCGAACCCGGATCCTCCGGTCTCAGCCTCCCGAATGCTGGGATTACAAGCGTGCGCCACCACGCCCGGCTTAAGTTTTATAATTTAAATGAACAAGTTTCTTAAAAAAAAAAAAAAGAAAACCTTACAAAACTGACAAGAAGCCTTATTAGCCCCACAACTATTAAAATCAATTGAATTTATACTTAAAAAATCTTAACTCGTGTTGTGACACACACTGTAATCCTAGTACTTGGGAGGCTGAGACAGGAGTATTGCAGGTATGAGATAAGCCTCAGCAATTTAGTGAGACCCTGTTTCAAAAAAAAAAAAAAAAAAAAACCTCTATGCAAATTAAAGTCCTCTCCTAGGAGAATTTATTGGTCATTGTAGAATTTACTGACATTTAAGGAAGAATTAATATCAATCCTACAGAGACTTAGAAAGCAGAGGATTAGCGAATATTTTTCTGTCAACATATGAGGCTTAGTTATATATCCCTAAAGAGAAAAAAAATTAAAAAAAACACAACTATGGAAAGGAAAAAACTTACAGACCAACTTTTTTTTTTTTTTTTTTTTTGGTGCATTGTAATCATACATCTTTGTGAGGTACAAGCTGGTAGAGGAATATGTGCACACATCTCATTTAACCCTTCCCCAATTCCTGCCCCATTATCTCCCTCCCCCCTCCTTCCTCTTCAAGTTCATTTTGATTTTTGACCTTGATATGTTTGTGAAAGTACATCATGTGCATTAGGGTGTTTCCCTCCCCGCCATGCCCTTCAGTCAACTCACCTTTGCTCATTTAAGGTTTCTCCTTCTTTGTCTAGAGTCCCTCTTATGTCCCACTTTCTCCCTAGCTTCCACATATTAGGGAGAGCATATGATTTTTTACTTTTTGTGACTGACTAATCTCCCTTAGCATAATGTTTTCCAGTTCCATCCATTTCCTTGTGAATGACATAATTTTGTTCTTCTTTATGGCTGAGTAAAATTCAATTGTGTACATATCCCACCCATAGTTTTGTAATCCATTCATCTGTTGATGGACATCTTGGCTGATTCCATAGTTTGGCAATTGTGAATTGTGTGGCTGTTAACATAGATACACATGCATCGGTCTGATAGTTTGGTTTCCGTTCTTTTGGGTAGATACCCAGAAGTGCAGACCAACATTTTATGTAGATACAATTTTTTCTTTTTTAGTACTGGGGATTAAACCCTGGGCCTTAAGCATGTTAAGCAAATGCTCCAACACTGAGCTACATCTCCAGCCCTTTTATTTATTTTTTATTTATTATGATTTATTTTCAGACAGGTTCTCAATAATATTTGCCAAAGCTGTCTTTGAACTTGTGGTCCTCCTATTTTAGCCTATCAAGTACCTGGGATTACAGGTGTGTTCCACCATGCCTGGTTTAGTTACAAAAACTTAAAGTATTAGAAAATCAAACCTATTCATATATAGCAAGTACCTCAGAAGAAAGTTTATCAAACGGGTAGGAGATTGGTTTAAAAATTAGTATAATCGCCGGGCGTGGTGGCGCACGCTTGTAATCCCAGCATTCGGGAGGCTGAGACCGGTGGATCTGGGTTCGTGGCCAGCCTCAGCTATCTAGTAAGGCTAAAGAATAAAAAACAGGGCTGGGGGTGTAGCTCGGAGGTAGAGTGCCCCTGAGTTCAATCCCCAGTACCACAAAAAAAAAAAAATTAGTATAATCAATTATTTTAACAAAATAAAGGATTAAAACCACATAATCATCTCTTCGTTATAGAAGAATCACTTGCCAAATGCAGTAACATGATCAGTGATAAATATATATATTTATATATATTTATATATATTATATATAGCAGTACTGGGAATTGCACATTGCACCCAGGACATTCTACCTCTGAGCTACACCTCCAGCCCTATTTTATTCATTATTTTGAAACAGGGTCTCAGTAAGTTGCTGAGAGCCTAAATTGCTGAGGCTGGCTGCGAACCTGTGATCCTCTGTTCTTGGCCTCCCGAGTACTAGGATTACAAGCATGCACCACTGTGCCTGACTTAAATTTGTGATTTATGATCCCATTTATGATTTTAAAACCCCAGCAAACTAGAAGTGGGAACTAACTTTAATCAGATAAAAAGCATGTATGAAAGTATATAATAAAGATGGGTGTGGTTAGTAAGACTTGAAGAAGCGCTACTACTGCGCAGTGCTTCAAGTCTCATTTGGATCTTAAGTTCCACTTAGGGGTGTGTATTAATTAATTAATTAATTTATTTATTTATTTATTTAGGTACTAGGGATTGAACCCAGGGGCATTCTACCTCTGAGCTACATGCCCAGCCCTATTTTATTTCTTATTTGGAAACAGGGACTCACTAAGTTGCAAAGGGCCTCACTAAGTTGCTAATGTTGGCTTCAAACTTGCGATCCTCCTGTCTCAGTCTCCCAAGTACTGGCAGTGTGTGCATTTTACTATACTAATAAGTTGAAAGTGAGCCGGTTGTGGTGGCACACGCTTGTAATCCCAGTGCTTGGGAGACTGAGACTGGAGGATCTAGGTTCGCAGCCAGCCTCAGCTACCTAGTGAGGCCCTCCGAAACTTAGTGAGACCCTGTTTCAAAATAAAGACTAAAAAATAGGGCTGGGGGGTGTAGCTTGGAGGTAGAATGCCCTTAGGTTCAATCCCCAGTACCGCAAAAAAAAAAAAAAAAAATAGGATTGAGGGCATAGCTCAGAGGTAGAATGCCCCTGAGTTCAATCCCCACCAAAAAAAAAAAAAAAGGTTGAAGGTAACTTATTTTGGTGAGTATTCTGCGCATTTGTTTGCCCCTCCCCACCTGGAATCTGCCCTTTACATTCAAGAGTCCCTAATATTATTTTTTTAGTAATATTATTATTATTGTGGTACTGGGGAGTGAACCAAGAACCTCTGGGCTACATGCCCACTCTTCTTGTTTTTTATTTGGAAACAGGGTCAGAGTTGCCAAAGGTCTAAGTTGCTGAGGCTGGCTTGAACCTGCCATCCTCTTGTCTCCGCCTCCCATGTGCTGGGATTGTAGATAGGCACCACCATGCCCAGCTCCTAATATTATTTTTAGAACAGAGCCGAGGAGATTAAGTGTGTTCAGGGTGATTAGGATTGTCCTACTTCAGGGGTCTGCCTTAGTGACCTTGTTCTGTCTGGCTCTGACTTGGGAGGTATTTCTGCTGAACACAGCTCAGAAGGCTGCGCTGACTTCTCAGCCTCCCATCTCCAGGTGCATTATCTCAATTCCATAGCCTTGGAGATTTGTCCATTTAACCCCTAAGATTGTAGTATGTCAACTCTGTAAGGCTGAAAATTAGGTTTCTTGTCTCATTTCCTTCTGAGAGATTTTAAGGAATTTAAGAGACTTTAAGAGCCCAAGGGATTTTGTTCTTCATGGGCGTTGGGGAGAGGATATCACTGACTGTCTTAAATGTAGGTTCATTGACTGTAACAAATGTATCCTCTAGAGAGGAATGTTGATAATGGGGGAGGTCATGCATGTGGTGGGGTATATGGGACATCTTTGCACCTTTCACTTGATTTTTGCTATGAAAAGTTAATTTTTAAAAAGTTTATAAAAATCTGTATTCACAGATGGTATAGATTTATGTGTGTGTATATGTGTGCGAGGGCCTCACACATGATAGGCAAGCACTCTGCCATGGGTGTGTGTGGTATACACTTTATTTCCATATTTTCGGTCAATATCCACACAGTTTAGTCTTTTCAAGAATTACTTATCGCCAGGCGTGGTGGCACATGCTTATAATCCCAGTATTTTGGAGGGTTCACGGCTAGCCTCAACTACTTAGTGAGGCCCTGTTTCAAAATAAAGAATAAAATGCGGCTGAGGGTGCAGCTCAGAGGTGGAACGTCCCTGGGTTCCATCCCCAGGACCACACACACACACACACACACACACACACACACACACACACACACAAATACTTATCAACTTTTGGCTAAAGGTGGGTGTGTGTGTGTGGTCCTGGGGATGGAACCCAGGGGCATTCTACCTCTGAGCTACATCCCCCCAGCCCTTTATAATTTTTATTTTGAAACAGGGTCTGGCTGGACTCCAACCTGCAATCCTCCTGTCTCAGCCTCCCAAGTACTAGGATTACAGTTGTGTGACACCATGCCTGGCTTCTTCCATGCTTTCTTCTAAAAAACTAAAAAAAGGTTTATAGTTCTACCTATTTAGATCTATTACCCATCTGAAACTAATTTTTGTGTTTGGCATGAGGTAGGGGTCTATAGTTTTTTTTGTTGTTGTTTTGGGGTTTTTTTTTGATACTGGGGACGGAACTCAGGGGCATTCGACCTCTGAGCTATACCCCCAGCTTATTTTTTTTTTTTTACCCAGCTCTATTTTTTTTTTTTTTTTTTTTGCGGTACTGGGGATTGAACTCAGGGGGGTTCTACCTCTGAGCTACACCCCCAGCCCTATTTTTTATTCTTTATTTTGAAACCGAGTCTCACTAAGTTGCGGAGTGCCTCACTAGGTAGCTGAGGCTGGCCGCGAACCCGGATCCTCTGGTCTCAGCCTCCCGAATGCTGGGATTACAAGCATGCGCCACCACGCCCGGCTTCCCAGCTCTATTTTTTATTCTTTATTTTGAAACAGGGTCTCACTAAGTTGCGGAGGGCCTTACTAAGTAGCTGAGACTAGCTGCGAACCAATCACCAGTACCGCAAAAATAAATAAATAAATAAATAAATAAATAAATAAATAAATAAATAAATAAATAAATAAATAAAAATAAAATAGGGCTGAGGAATGTAGCTCAGAGGTAGAATGCCCCTGGGTTCAATCCCCAGTACCACACACATACACACACAAAAAAAAACCCCAAAAACAACAACAAAAAAACCTTTATAACTTCAGTCAAGTGATTGGCAGCTGGTTCTGACTTCAGAGTGGAAACCACATCCCGTGTTGAACCTTTAGACCATGGAACAGTTTCTGAAGTACTTAAGCATGAATTTCTGCATGGGCAACCATGTGATGCATCAAGCAATTTTTGTGACTGAACTGAAATTGAAATAAAAAAAAATGTAGGGTTACAGAACTGTTGTTGTTAGCAACAGCGGCATGCCACAGAAAACAGAAGTGTAACTAAACATGACTGAAACACAGGTTGCTTCTCTAGCCTCTTCTATTTTATGTTACTGTGACCCCAGGTGAAGATTCAAGCAGGCCTTCTTAAAAATAGCTCGCCCGTACTGAAACTTTGTTAGATATACGCCAGATCCTGTCAAAACCACATCCTGCCACTTAACCTTAGCTCACTGAACAGTTTCTGAGATGGTAAGCGAAAATGACTACACAATCTACCATGTCCAGACAGAAATAGTTTAAGTGGACTAATATTAAATACGACATTTATTTTTAGGGTTTTGGGAGTGTCCTAGTGAAATTATGTACAAGAGAAAGTAAAAGGAGGAAAGTAACTCATTTGCCTTAAGCACCCGTCTTTGCTCTACTATCTGCTCCTGCCTTTCTGTTCTAAGGATGACATTTCAAGGGATGACTTAATATTAATTTCTAACATTTCTACAATATGCCTGGAATAGTCTTCCATTTCTAGAGACTTCCAGAAAAGCTTGTTTCAGCTGTGGGGCTCTAGGTCTATACTTGAGAAATTCATAGTGTGAACAAGATAACTCTTACCTTAATTTGCAAGGCAGTATGAAGTTAAAAAAAAAAAAAAAGCTGGGCATGGTGGTGCATGCCTGTAAATCCCAGTATTGGGAAGGCTGAGGCAGGAGGATTACAAGTTAGAGGCCAGTCTGGGTAATTTAGCAAGATCCTGTTTTGAAATTAAAACAATAGCCGGGCATGGTGGAGCACGCTTGTAATCCCAGCATTTGGGAGGCTGAGACTGGAGGATCTGGGTTCCCGGTCAGCCTCAGCTACCTAGTGAGGCCCTCCACAACTTGGTGAGACCCGGTTTCAAAATAAAGAATAAAATATAGGGCTGGGGGTATAGCTCGGAGGTAGAATGCTCCTGAGTTCAATCCCTAGTACCGCAAAAAAAAAAAAAAAAAAAAA
>PVLC010004593.1:34167-83770 GCA_004027655.1 Graphiurus murinus | reverse complement strand
CCGGCGTGGTGGCGCATGCTTGTAATCCCAGCATTTGGGAGGCTGAGACCGGAGGATCCGGGTTCGCGGCCAGCCTCAGTTACCTAGTGAGGCACTCCACAACTTAGTGAGATCCTGTTTCAAAATAAAGAATAAAAAATAGGGCTGGGGGTATAGCTTGAGGTAGAATGCCCCTGAGATCAATCCCCAGTACCGCAAAAAAAAAAAAAAAAAAAAACAGAAGACAAATACATTTCTAAGCTAAATGCATGTTACCTAAGAGGTGAAGACTTCTTACCCCTCGCCAGTAAGAGCACAGCATGCTTGGATATGCCACTGGTGGTCTTTAATAGAAGTTAGCTTCAAAAACTGGGAGATTTCTGCTACAGTCATGCATTCTTTAACATCTTGTTTATTAGCAAAAATCAGCAATCCAGCTTTCCTTAGGTCCTATAAAAGCAAATAAAATTGTAAAGTCCAGTACATTTTTCTGTATATCTTACAATTTAAGTAACATTATTTTTCATAATCTTAGTAGTCTAGAATTTCTTAACCATTCTACACAAAAGTATCTCACAACTTGCACTGATAGAAATAAACTTAATATTGAATACATTTTAAATTAAATATAGCACTTGAATGGATTTACATATTTCTTACAGTCTTAGACTACATTTTTATGGCCCTAGGTATTATCTTTAATAGTCATGTTTTCAAATATAAACTACATCCAACACCCCAATACAAAAATACACCCTAATGGGTAGTTACCCTTTATCCTGCTACTCAAGGGCTCTCTCCAAAATCCTACCCTACTTGTACTTTCTTACCTTACCTGCATTTTCTGCCTTCCTTAACATCATTTAGTATATAAATACTCTTGATTTAATTAGCAATCTATCTATTACTCTCAGAACAATTTTTGGCAGTCTCATCTCCATGTTGTTCAAATCATTTTGCCTGCAAACATCCCCTTACCTCCAATCTCCTAAACCAGCCTTTCACAACCAGGGTTCCACAAGAGAATTAAGCCTGTAGAAAATGATTTCAGTGACTACACAGTAAGTCTCCCAACAATGTTCATAACTAGTACCTTCTAGGTACACAGAAAGTAAATTAATTCATTACACAAATACATGCCTTAAGGCCTTATGATTTAATTCTCAATTGAGAAGCAATATCCTAAATCAATCTTATTCACTCTCTGAAAACTTTTGTTTGTCCAGAAAGATTTCTTTGATTTGAATATAGTATCAATTAGGGGTTGGCATTAGACTTAGAGAATTTCTTTGATGAGTAAGTCTTACCACTTCTATGCAATTTCTCTGAGGCCAGTCCTTTAAACTTTTGAATTTGTTCCTCACAACTAACATTTATTGCATATGTGAGATGAGCAAAACATTTGCCATACTACCCTTTTCCCAACATAATTGTGTATACCCCCAAATGACTGGATTCATGTCTTTGAAAGCCGGAGATTTATTGAATAATCTAGTCAGTTATGGAACTTTACCACATAAAAATACACATATGTACATGCCAAAAATTTCTTTGAAAGCTTATATTCAATTTTAGGGTGTTAACAAATACCCTAAATTCCATTTATGGCTCAGAGGCCAAGAATTCATAGAGGATGTAACTCAATTAGCAATTTAAACTCCCGTAAAATTCTTCCTATATATCTGAAGAGATACCAACAAAATTAAGGTTTTGGTGCTGTATTTGAAAGTATTTTAAACTGTGTTGAATGCTATCATTCTTCTCAGGGGTTTTATTAGGCTATTTTGGTTTTGACTATATATAAAGCAAGTCTTCGATAGGTACAAACAGATACTGTTTCACATTATTTTACTCTTGTTAGAATATAATTTTGATGACTTCTTTCATTCTTTCTGATATAAATACAAAAGTATAATAGTCAATTTCTTATTTGGTTAAAAGGAGTTATATAAAATAGTTTATTTAGCAATCAAAACTGACTTTTAGTTGCAGTGCCCTCTGCAGGATGACAGCAGCTATTAATGCTACCACAGTCGATGCCCTTGCACGAATAGCATGTTTGGAAAGTGATACTGTTTAAAATGTTAAGTTTTAATATTTCATGTTCAACTAGTCTTATGTATAAGTTCAGTTCACATGTCTATATAAAAGGCAAAAATCCTGAAGGCATGGACTATAAACTGTACATATATAGTCATTATCAAGGATATGAATATTTTTCTCTTATACCAAATGGAAAATGGAAAAATTATCAATAGTTGATATGTGGCTGAATCACTAAGTAGATGGACTTTCCATGAGACTTAATTCCTATCTTCCCATCTTCTAGGTTCACTATCTCTTGCTAGTGTGTTGAATTTTTGTATGTAGGTCAGGTTTGCTAAAGCTGGTAAGCTTCAAAAACACTACTGACATAAATACTTGGCATGGCCAGAAGTGGTAATCCCAGTACTTGGGAGGCAGAGATAGGAGGATGGCAGGTTTGCAGCCAGTCTCAGCAACTTAATGAGACCCTGTTGTGAAATTAAAAATAAAATTGATCTGGGATTATAACTCAGGGATAAAACATCCCTCGGTTTGATCCCAAGTGCCACAAAAACAAAACAAACAAACGGCACAAAACACACAGTTTATACTATTTTATTTATACGTAATCTGTACTCATCATTCTTAGTGTTCGAATTTAGAGAAGCCCTTGAATGAAAATATAAAAACATAAGAAATGAAGTCATTCATTGACAAGTCTCCTTAAATAAAAACAAAACAAAAACTGAATATAATCATTTCTAGATCTCAAAGGCTTAAACTTTATTTGGAGTTCTTGCTTTAAAGCAACAACAAAACAGCTAGCTTATCTATTTTAAAATATTTAGGAAGAGAGGAAAGAAAATCTTCCTTTGTTCTTTATTACCTAACCTCAAGGCTGTTCATCAATTTGACTTAACAAAATGTCAAAGTATAAGGTAAACCATGGTGATCTTTTGTACATTTGCCAATTTAAACACTTTCTGCTAAATATGATAGTTTCTAAGAGTCTAAAATATATTTCAGTAGTCAAGACAAGCAACAGCAAATGCAAGAAACATCTACTTAGCATTTCCTATATGCCATACAGAGCTGTCAATTTGTTTCTCAAAGCTTCATTTGTGAAAATAATTCCTAGAAGTTGAGTTATCCTGAAGAAAATTTCAGATTTTGGTATTTTGAGCTATTTTAAAATTAACCAATGTCAAAGTTGTATACTTCACTTAAGATAAAGCTTTAGGAACTATTTTAAATTTTTAATTTTGAAAAACACAATCATTAGCAATGATGATAACGATAAGACTTCTGTTGGTTAATGTAATATATATGAAATGCCCAACTAAAACCACATCTAAATTTATTTTTTTCATCTACATATTCTCTTTCTTTGGTCCATCTGTCCCTCTCCAGAAGGGGCTTTTCTTTGGCACTGTTCAACACCACCCTAGCTATCAATTTCATCTGTAATTCCTTTCTTCCAAAATCATCCTGGTCACTTCTTTTCATTTTTCAGCTAGGCATTGCTTAATGTCTTTTTCTTTCTTCTTTTTTTTTTTCCTCCTAGTAAAGAGCCCAACTAAGAATACCTAAGTTCAAATCCTGGCTCTTAAAAAGCTGATTAAGTCACATAATCTTTCTGGGCCTCAGAGTACTTATCCATAACAGAAGAGGTTAAGTGACCTGCCTAAACGAATGCCCTCAATTCATAAAATTCAAAGATTCTGAGCCATACTAATGGGTTCTTCAAATACTGATCCTGCTGCATATTGGTCAAGTAGACTAAAAATCAAATAGGGAGGTTACTACCTGTTTGAGTAAAATATATAGGCAAGAGACAACATGTATATTGATTGTTCTTTTCCCAATGTCTTTGTAAAACAACCCTTTGGAATAAACTAAAGAACGCTGGTGTATTTTTTGTAACTATGAAGTTGGAAAGAAAAAAATATCCCAAGTTTTCTACCTGTTTTATGATTTACTGCTTTTATCCCAAACTAGAATCAGAACTTAATAAACGTACAATGGCAAGGTGTATTTAAAAACAAACAAACAAAAACAAAAACCCAGGCAGTTTAACATAGCTGCCTGAATTTAGAATCCAAAACAGGAAAACCCTCTTGTATGACTATTCAAAATGCAAAATGCCAACAAGTTGTGGGAATTCTTGTAAAATGCCTATATCAAATTTATCTGTAATAAATAAAACAACATTTTATAATTGATTCCATAATATTTCTGTTTCCAGATATACTTCAAACTTGGAAAGTGTCAAAATCATAAAGCAGGCATAACATAGCCAGCAGATAGTTAAATTTTTTAAAAAAGTAGACAGTACCTTCAGGAGAAACTAGAAGGAACAAATGTTTATACAAATATTCTCCCCCATCTAATGTACAAGATGACTTACCTCATGTGCTAACATTTTGTAGAGCTCTTCTCTAGTTACAGAAATTCTCTCTCTGTCTGTACTGTCCACAACAACTATTACAAACTAAAATAATTACCAAAAAAAAAAAGGAAACCATTAGTCATTACATAATTTCATATGTGAAGACTTACAAAGTTCCTATTTACATATGTAAAAATTTAAAAAGTGCTTATTTGCTTTGTAGGCTATTAATATCAAGATATTAGAATCTTATGATATTGTTGGAAAACCAGAGATACCTACTATACAATGTAAAGCCTAAAGGTCTGATCCATTTCTAATTCAAATATGTTTACTAATTTTTTAAGATAAAAGAGAATATTATGCTCACATGCTAACAAATATATAACATGTTTGTTTTCTAAATTAGTATCTTGAATGCTAATGGGCCTATATCTATCTATTCACACTATAAATCAAAAAGAAAAAATAATTATGGCCCTAATTTTAACTTACTACCAGAAAGATATTATTTATTAGAATCCATTTGAAAATCTAAAAGGGCATATGTACAGGAGTAAAGTAATGTAGCAGTTAAAGAAATTTTTTTAAAAATTAGCAAATCAAAAGAACAAATCTAAAAATAAGTTCTCTTCCTTATATAAAATTGGCACCTGCTACTTGCAAGCACAAGTTTTTCTTGAAGTGATGATGAGACTGGTATCAGAAGATGAAATGAAAGATGAAGGCTTTGTGTGGAACTGATCTCTGCTGCACCTCTTTCTCAACCCACGAGTACCAAAAAGTTAAGAGTGAAACAGGGGCAAATGCACAGTTAGCTTATTTATGGTGGTGTGTGTGATGCCCAATTCTGACAGCTTATTATTAAAATACACTATTTAATTTTTTGAACTAGATATTAATTTCCAAATTACCATCCATGATTTTCAGAGTCTCTTCTTCAGTTTTCACCACCCATAAAATTGATGGGTAAGAGAACTACATTATCTCTTCTTTCACTTGATAATTATTGATAAATGGTTTTATTACTGTAAAACCCACCATATTCCAAGGCATTTTAATAAAGCTATTAATTTTCAAGATGTTGGCATAATTTAATATCTGCATTATAATATTGGTACCATACAGACCTTTACAATCATACATACCTTTCCTTTTTCAAAAAATATGATTAGGTGCTTGATGGAATGTTGGAGGGGGTCAGGCTATAGATATTTAATAGTGTCTTAATGGCATAAAAGCTTTATGTATGTTTAGAGTATGTTTATTAACTCATCATCAACACTACAAAAACAACTGCCACAACCTTTTCATTTATAGACCTATACCGTGAATACAAATGTCACAGGTGTTAAATTTCTTCTTGGGAAGTAACATATAAATAAAAACATGCATTATATCTAAAATACTTTATAATCAAAAGAAAATGGTTACTTTAATATGCAATGCTGTTGTATGGAAGAGAATGGATAGTAAAACTAAGATTCAAACTATCAGAGCCCTCTCATTTCACTACAATTTCCCCTACTTAAGAAAATATAAGGAGTAAGGAAAAAATTGAAATTACACGCTGTAAGATGGAAGTAATTCTAAAAACAATGTCGGATTGTGTATTGCCCCTAGAACTTGTCAGACCAATCAATTACTAATTCTCCCTACAGAAATTCATTAGTAATAAATATTTAGAACAATAAACCTGAAATAGGGAATCAAAGATTCTATGCTTAAACTCCATATCAAATACAGTTATACTTATACTTTTAAAAGATTAACTCTAAGATTCAAAGCTAAGTGTTTCTCAAGCATTCTGTTCACAGAAATTTTAGCATATTAAGAAACATTACCTCCGTGTTAGTATAATAAGTGTTCCAGGAAGAACGAAGAGATTCTTGGCCACCAATATCCCACATTAGGAAACGTGTATTATTAATCACTATCTCTTCTACATTACTTCCTATTGTAGGGGATGTATGTACAACTTCATTCATAGAACTGGGGGAAAAAGTTTACATACATTACAATTACTAAGGAAGTTAGCTTGTTTGAACAATTTTTCAGTCAAGGAACAAAGTAGCATTGGGTTTTATATTTAATACTGAAATAGACTTTTTCTATAATTTCATACAATGAGCAAGCTAAATGTTCACAGAGAATTGGAACTACACAGGAGATCCGAATATTCTAGATCATTCCAGGAAACTATGTAAACAAGTATTTTTCTACTTCTATAAGCAAAAGAGCTTTAGTGCAATACAACTAAGCAATATGTTCAATGACATATAAATTTCTAGTTTTCTACAAAGAATTGCTTAAATTTGGCTCTTGATTCATGGCTAAACTGTTTTCTTACAGAGTAACTTGGGTTCCATATAATGTTTTATTCTATTCATTACTCAAATATCACCCAGGTAGAAAAAGTAACAAGAAACAACAAATTTTATGATAGTTAATACTTACAATTGGTAAAGGATGGTAGTTTTCCCTGCATTATCCAACCCAACAATGATAACTTTGTGCTCTGAAACAAAGAAAACACCAGGTGACTTATTAATTATAGACACACACATACATGATTCGCAGTTTCACCCTTCTTTTTCTCTGTGGTATAACCCAGTGCATGGCACTTTACACACCTACGGATCTCAAAAGAATATCCTAGCAAGACCAGCAGAAGTTGCTCTTAGGCTCACCTTCCAAATCTCCTCACTCTACACAGACCTGTCATCTTTCCAACATTCTTTCTAGGAAGTCTAAAGCACTACATTCTTTCTACTCTATGGAAGACTACTCTTACTAGAGTATCCTAGATAGAATCACAACAATCCACAAATGGTTTAAGTTATATATATTTCACACTGGAGTAAGCCACTGAAGTTCCACCTGTGGCATTTTAGGTACCATTTGGGTGTGCATATGTGGGTTGGGATGAATGGCAAAGAAAAACAAAGGATTATCTTTTCACTGGGTAACTCTAAGTTTTTCATACATTAAAACCATGGAGCTGTTGTAACATGAACAAATTTAGGGACCTATGGCTATGGTGGCAATGTCTCCCTCCCCATTGGCTTCTGTGGCACCACTTTCTCTAAATGTTCTTCCTGTCTCTTCATAGTATTTTTTTTTATCCGACTACTCTTCCTTGAATCTTGTTTCAAACATTCATGTTCTCCAGGTTGCCCTCCTGTACCCACTTCACATGTTTGCAAGGGACTTGAAATCATCTATTTCCAGGCTATCTAAAAACAGTTCCCAAAACAGTAGAGCAAGTGGAAGAAACCAGTCTCTAAAGATGGCCCCTGGATAGTCATTCCCTTGGATACCACAGAATACAACAGAAGTGACTATGTGTGACTTCTGAACCTAGATCATCAAGAAAACTTGCAGCTGCTTCCTGGTTATTTTAGACAACTCCCCTAGGGTAAGCCAGAAACTATGTAACAAGCCTGATTGTTGTGAGTGAGGAAGACCAGGCCAATCACATGATACTACTTATGGAGTAAGACAACCAGCTAGTCCCCAGCAGCCAGCCCTCTATTCCTAGCTCTTCTGGCCTACCTAACTGAGATGCCAGACACAGGAGTAATGAAGCCGTCTTGGACACTGGACCTGGTTGAACCTTCAAATGATGCTATGGCTCCAGCTTCCATCTGACTCAGCCAAATAAGAGTCCTCAAGCTAAGAGCTTTCTAGCTGGGGTCAATCAACTCACAGAACCATGAAAAATAATAATAAATCACTGCTCTGAGACACATTAAGGAGTGGTTTGTTATACAGCAATAAATAATGGCAACACTATGGAAAAACTTGTGGGATTATGGACCTTAGCAGCCATTTCTCTGACCCCAAGTTTCCTTACTGTAAACCAGGGGATATACTACTCATCTTTCGGGATTGTGTAACAGCACTGCCTAGCACCAAGAGAATTCCTAACCTATGTTCCCAAATCTCTCCCAAATGCTAGCCTACCTAATGGATAGACACAGGGCCACTCCACTCCACATATCCCAAACCAATATTCAAAACTGTTTCTACTTCTGTCTTACCTAACTTGCTAAATGGTATTATCATTAATTCAGATGCTCTGAAAATTTATTCAAGTCGTCCCCTTAACTCCAACATCTAATTTGTTACCAAATTCGAATGATTCCATTTTAAAAAAATATCATCAACCTGCCTCCTCCCCACTGTCCTACTTGAAATTTTCACCATCTCTTACTTTAAAACCTTCCCTAAGCATTCTATCTCTAATCTATCTTCCTATTGTTTCTGGAGTAACTTCTCTGCACAAAAGAGATGAAAACGCCACTCTTTTAACTATGACTCTCTACTTTTTCATAGTCTTATTTAATCTTTACTACAATCTATGAAGTAGTTATTACTGCCACTTTAAATACTTTATTGGTACATTGTAATTATACACCAGTGAGATTCAAAGTGATACAAACATACATGCACACATCATGTGGTGTGTTTCCTCCATATCCCAACCTGCTACCCCCTTCCTTCCTCCCTGGACAAGTTAGTGACACTGGTATTGATACCTTCATATACGGACATACATTATTTAAACTCTTTCCTTCTTCAATCCTCCTTTTTACCCTTCCCCCAACCCCCCCCCATTATTATTCTAGTGGCCTCTCATTTATCTGAAGTCCCTTTGGTTTCCTATTTTCTCTCTAGCTTCCACATATGAGAGAAAATATACTGCCCTTGACTTTCTGAGACTGACCAGTCTCACTCAGCATATCTCTAGTTCCACCCATTTCCTACAAAAGACATAATTTTGTTCTTTATTTCATAATTTTGACTCTCCATTTTGACAGGAAGACAAGGTACATGTTCTCAGTCTTGTAAATCAATCCCGTCATCACTGACTAGACTTCAGTTTATCAATCTTACCACTATCATCAACAACCAAACTGAAGTTCAAGTCACTCTACCATCCTGCACATACATTCACAGCAAATATTTTTCTGCCACTACTCATGGCTTCTCCCTATGCTGAAATTATCCTAAATCTCCATTTAGGAAATTCCTAGTAATCTAGTTTTCCATGAAGAATTACTTTTTCCTGCTTTTTTTTTTTTTTAACACATCTTTAATATAGCACTTACAATAATTCTTTACACGTGCACTAACCTCAACTTAATGAGGAACCCTTCAACTGTATAGAATACATGTTAATCATCTTTATATTCCTAGTAACTATAGCTATTCCTGCCACAAAGTAGGTACTTAATAAATGTTAATATTCACTTTATAAGTACTAAATATTGAAGATTTTTAACACTTTTAAGGATATCTTTGCAATTCAAATAGTAAATATTTTCCATATAGTTGCCATTTACCATAGAGAGGAATTAATTAGTAAGACTATTTAGGTACTCCTGCTACACAAAAATAGGAACATCAAGTAAACAAAAATTTTTTTTTTTTTTTGCGGTACTGGGGATTGAACTCAGGGACATTCTACCTCTGAGCTATATCCCCAGCCCTATTTTTTATTCTTTATTTTGAAACCGGGTCTCACTAAGTTGCGGAGTGCCTCACTAGGTAGCTGAGGCTGGCCGCGAACCAGGATCCTCCGGTCTCAGCCTCCCAAATGCTGGGATTACAAGCGTGCGCCACCACGCCGAGCAACAAAAAATTTAAATACGATCCATTTTATTGTAACCTATTTCTCTGAAGAGAGCAGACAACTTAGAACCACTGGAGTCCTCAAGTGACAAGGAGCACTATTCCCTCAAATAGGTTCTTAAGAATCATGTTCAAAGATGACTAGGGTGAAGGAACGAAGAAAAGGCTCAAATACAGAGCTGCTAGGTGTTGAAAGAGAAGGATTAATAATATGTATAAGTCATTCTTAGGAAAGTGAAGGGGCCTCAGTAGGTGACATTCCTCTGGTGAATTTACCTAATTTATGGCCTGTGATCTCCCAGATCCACAAATTCAATCCTGCTACTATCCCAGGGTAGATAGTCTCAGAAAAGGCAACTCACAGAATTGAATAATATATAAACTGGAATGCAAAATGAGTAAAATAAAATAAAATGAAATGTTTAAAACTGCCTGACAGGCCTGTTGTGGTGGCATGTGCCTGTAACCCAGCTGCTACTCAAGAGACTTAGGCAAGAAGTTCAAGGTTAGACTGAGCATCACAGTAAGACCCCATCAAACAAAAACAGCCTGGCAAGTCGTCTCCTCACCATGGCCTAATACTTATATACCACGTTCATTACCAACTTCTATCTACTCTCTTTCAAGATATCTCTTTTTCAGTTTTTGGTTTGGGTTTTATTTTTTATATTTTTACAATAAAGTACCACTGACTATCTCTCCTTGAGGAAAAGTATATAGTGCAGCTAAATTAAAATCAGATTATCTAGGAAGCATGGAATCCCAACCAAGGAAGTGCTATAGAATGTAAAGCCCAAAGAATCCATCTTTACAGTAGGACCATGCCTGTATGAGGACCAGAAAACTGAGTTCTTAGGATACGGTACCTTTTCTCCTGGGAAGTTTTTAAACAATTATGGCAATCCTGCCTTGCTAATGACATTTATTTATTTTGGTTATGTCCCCAAATTAAAATTAAACATTTCTGGGTTTTTTTTTTTTTTTTTTGGTGGTACTGAGGACTGAACCCAAAGGCACTTTTTTTTTTTTTTTTGCAGTATTAGGGATTGAACCCAGGTGCATTCTACCTCTGAGCTACAGGCCCAGCCCTATTTTTTTATTCTTTATTTTGAAATAGAGTCTCACTAAGTTGCGGAGGGCCTCAGTAAGTAGTTGAGGCTGGCTGTGAACCTGTAATCCTCCTGTCTCAGCCTCCCAAGTACAGGGACTACAATCGTGTACCACCACACCTGGCCTAGGCACTCTACTTCTGAGCTATGCCTCCTTGCCCTTTCTTATTTTTTGCTTTTGAAATAGGGTCTCACTAGGTTCATGAGGCTGTCCTCAAACCTGTAATCCTCCTATCTCAGCCTCCCAAGTACTCAGATTATGGCCACAAACCCATATCCTCCTGTCTCAGCCTCTCAAATACTGGGATTACAAGTGTGTGCCACCACACCCAGCAATCATCCTCTTTTGGTGACATATCTCTTCTCAGGCTTACAGGATTTTGCTTGTAATCCCAATACTTGGGAGGCTGAGACAGGAGGATCACAGGTTCACATCTAGCTTCAGCAACTTAGTGAGGTCCTCTGTAATTTAGTGAGACCCAGTTTCAAAACAAAAAAGTAAAATTGGGATGAGAGTGTATCTCCCAGGTAGAATGCCCCTGGGTTCTGTCCCCAGTACCACACAAAAAAGAGTAATAATAGAAAAATAATAGGAGCCGGGTGTGGTGGCACACACTTGTAATCCCAGTATTTGAGAGGCTGAGACAGGAGGATATGGGTTTGTGGCCAGCCTCAGCTATTTAGTGAGGCCCTCTGCAACTTAGTAAGACCCTGGGCTTGGGTTCAATCCCCAGAATGGCAAAAAACAAAAAACAAACAACAACAACAAAAAACACCTAACAGGATAAATCCAAAACAATACAAATATAGGCAAGAATATATGCTATATAACTATAAAGAATAACATCAATGTGTGCATGTGCATACTTGTACCTGTAATCATTTAAAGAAGTTAAATACTTATTTTAGCCATGCTACTATTTTTCAAAATATTTTGCTACTCTACTCTTGTAATTTCTTTTAGAGCTTGGGGTACAAACTTTTTAACCTTTTGACTTTAAAGGACAGTCATCTAGTATTATACTGTTCATAAAGGAAAAGGTATCTAAAAAGAGTACTAGCTTTTTATTGAGATACCCCTGAATGAGAATGGTTTAAAAATTTCTCTCCAAAGAAATTCCAAAAGGAGTTTCAAAGGAATTTCTTTTGAAGTAGAACATAGCAGTGGGGAAACTATCCAGCCTCCTAAAATGACTGCTTTAAAGCTAAAATCCTTCATCTGGTTTTGGTATAGGTGCTTTTTAAAAAGCACTTTCCTTATTTTAGCCTTTATTTAGCACTTTCCTTATTTTAGTTCCTAGTACTTATTTCCTGATTGAAACTTACTGCTTTTCCTATTAGGAAGGTCCAACTAGGCAAGAAAATGCTAAAGATCTCCCTCCCTCCTTTTCCTTTCCCTCCCTCCCTCCCTTCCTTCCTTCCCTTTCCTCATGTTGAACATGTAAGGTAAAACCGCTCTGAACAAAACTGTGCAAAAACTTAAAGAGACAGTGAGATAAGGCAGACAGTGGAAAAGGCTCATACCAGAAGAATTTCATCTTGTCATAACATAAGTTGATTGCTTGCTAAGATGGAGTTAACAGTTCAAAATGCATCATCTTTTAAGCCACTGCACAGAATGAACTCATGAATCAATAAGTTGAAATTAGATATCATAACCTGTGGTAGATAAAGACAGAAACTGTTTAGACTGTTGTCTTTGTAAATTTAGTAATAGATGGAAATAAAAAAGCTACACTGGGGAGAGAAAGTATGGTGGATGATACAGTGTGAGAATTCATGTCTGGCATGATGGAAAATAATTTTTTAAAAAAGTGTCAGAGATGGTGATAAAAGTAAAGAATCAGCTGGCCATGGAATTTAAGCAGGAAAAGAAATCCAGTGTTACCCTAGAAGGCTAGGAATGACTAGAAGTACTCGTAGACAGCTGATTAGGTAAAGCAGTAGATGAGAAGGTGATGGACAAAAGGAGGGGAAACTGCCCAGCACAGTGGCACACACCTATAATCATCCCAGTACTTGGGAAGCTGTCATCTACAAATACATAAATGTACAAATTTATCTCCAACTCAGATTTCTAAAGTCAATCAGCAGAATGTATGCTAATGTAACTGAACATATAAGGTTCTTAAAAAAAAAAAAAAGTTTAAAATGCTTCACAAAGAAAAAGGAAGAAACTCCAAATGTGCAAAACTTGGAAAAAGTAGTCATGGCTCTCTAGAGCATTAAGATCTTTTTGGAGCATCATTCCAATGAAGAATTCATGATCCAGAGGATCTTTATCTCCTCACCCTGGTAGATCTACAAGTCACATTCATTACTAACTTCTCCTTGTTCTTTTGCTCCCTTGCGGTTTTTTGTGTTTTTACAATAAAGCAAAGTGACCATTTTTAATTGCTTCCAAAGTCTAAGATACAGAATGTGCGTCACAATAAGACTATAAAATTAAGACCTAACCGGTTAATGGGCTCAAAGACAAAGGTGCCAACTCAATGGTGACAACCTAGTTTACTAAATTAATTTCCCAATATTGTTAGGCTCTAACCATCCTAGCCCATTTCTTATTTCCAAGACAGAATAAAATGTTAGACAACATAAATGTACCCAGAAATTATTATACTGTGCTTCAAACAAATACTTCATAGAACCTAAAATATAACATGAATGCTAGGAGATAATGTTACTATAGACAAATATAATAAAACTTTGAATCCTTCTAATTCTTTGAGGCATGTGAATGATCATGAGCTTATTGCTTAGTTTAATTTTTTTTTTTTTTTTTTAGAGTATCTGTGTCACAGCATTCCTGTACTTTGATGGATCAAAATGTGTGGTGGTGTGATGGTGCGCACCTAAAATCGCAGTCTTGGGAGGCTGAGAAAGGAGGATCACAAGTTGGAAGCCAGCCTCAGCAACTTGGTGAGGCCCTCTACAACTTAGCAAGACCCTGTTTCAAAAATTTAAAAAATAAAATAAAATACGACTGAGGGTATAGCTCAGAGGCAGAATGTCTTTGAGTTCAATCCCTATACCAAAACCAAAAAAAAAAAAAGAAGAAAGAATCAAAAACAGCTACATATGATGTTCTGATGAATTCTGAGTTTTATTTAGGCTTTAGTTTACCAATTAATACTGTTTACTCCCCCCCCCAACTCCTACACACAAAGCTTCTTATTGCTGGGTATGGTGGATGGTGGCACATGCCTGTAATCCCAGTGACTAGGGAGGCTGAAGCAGGAGGGTGGCACATTTGAAGCCAACTAGGCAATTTAGTGAGACCCTGTCACAAAACAAACAGCCTGAGGCTATAACTCAGTGGAATAGCATTTGTGTAGCATGTGTAAGGCCCTGAGTTCCACCCCAATATGGCAACAAAGCAAACAAAAAAACTTCTGACTTTTCTTGCATCCCCTTTCATTTCCTTTGGACACACTTAAGACAGCCTACTAGTTCCATTCACTGCCAGTTTCTTAAATTTGTATCCCTCCAACAACCAATCAGTAAATTAAAAATAAAAAAAACTAAACTACTGCCTAATCAAAAACAAGGCAAATAAATTAGCGTCAACCTATTCATTTTTACTTCAATCCAAACTGTCATCAAGCCTTATTAATTCTATGTTCTTTAGAGTAAAATACTCATTTGTTGTGTTCACTATTGTTCTCAGTCCATAGCACATAGCCTAGAATAAAGCATGTGCTTAATAAAGTATCTTTCAATGAATGAACAAACAAATCAGACCTGGAAGATATAAAGGTTAGGAGGCAATTATCCACTAAGCCACTTTGCACTAAATATTCAATTTTCAAAACTTAAAAGTATCATTACTAAAAAATAAACTTTAAAAATAAGTTTGCTATTTGTAACCATAGTAATAAAGTTTCAGGAAAAAACCCAAGCTTTTGTGATGAATACAAATAGCAAAATTAGAGATCCAATCAGGAGACCGAAACTATACAATAATCTAAATTTAGAAAGATTAATATAAAGAAAATAACCACTACAGGAGATTGGAATAATGAGAGATTGGCTAATAGAAAAGAAAAAAACTACAAAGACTGCAGGAATGACCAATATAAGGAGAATCCACTCCCCTCTAGGACTGAGGTAAAGAAGCTCTTCCTTCCCTCAAGACTGAGACAGTGACCTTCTTTGAGGGCACAGCCATGGCTCAGGGAATGGCAGAGAAGTAGCTGGGATGAGATGCCAGTGGAACTTGCTGGAAATCCTCCCCCTTGGTGCTGGGGAAAGCTGTTCATTGGGAGATATTTTGCTGGAGGCCTTCATTATAGAACAAAGCTGGGGTGTAGGCTAGGGGAGTTGCTGACTGCTGCTGACCACTATCCAGCACTATGGCCAGGCACTGGTGAAGGTGTCTGTGCTGTTAACAGAGCCTGTGGGAAGAACACATGAGGAAAAACCTTTTCCTCTTGCCATGTCCCTCCAGTGCTCTCTGTGACAAAGCTTAACATTGTGCCAGCTGACAAAGGAAAACTACTTAAAGGACTGCTCCGTTTCCACACAGCATGCAAAAAGGGCACATTTGAAGCTAAGCAGCAATATATTAATAAGCATATAATATACTGGCTACTCAGTTTTCACACATACTCTTCTACATATGCCTGAGCTCCCTTAAATAAGTTATAAAAAAATGAAACAGAAGGAGAAGCAACTTCCTCAGAACCAAGTTTGTGCAGCACTGGCAGCTTTTCCAGCACTCATTCATTAATTATAATTTCTTTTCTAACACTCAATCAGAAGAGCAATACAAGACTATCAATGGGGAAAATCCACAACTTCTTTCATAGTTCACATCAGTGTCAGAAAGTTCCTTTTTTTATTTTTGCAGTACTGGGGATTGAACTCAGGGGCATTCTACCTTTGAGCTACACGCCCAGTCCTATTTTTTATTCTTTATTTTGAAACAGGGTCTCACTAAGTTGCAGAGTGCCTCACTAGGTAGCTGAGGCTGGCCGAGAACCCAGATCCTCCAGTCTCAGCCTCCCAAATGCTGGGATTACAAGTGTGTGCCACCACTAACATGAATCCTTCTTACACACACACACACACACACACACGCCTCTCGACAGAGAATACACTAATAGACAGGAGAGATGCACTAATTGGGAGGTGGAGATGAGGAAGAGCACATGCACTGACTCTAGCACTTGACAAACTTGGTTAAAATTCGCAATCCATCACTTCGAATTATAAGTGCTTTAAGAAAACTACCCAATGTTTCTTTGCCCCTGTAAAATAGAGAATAATAACTACATCATAGGTTTGCTATGAAGAGTAAATCAACCAAGAACACATTAAACAACCAAAATGAATGAAACATATAACAAGTCAGTAAATGTTAACTTTTATTTTACCTATAGAGATGTTTTTTTCTGTTTGTTTTTCCCCCCTCTCCTTACACTACAATGAACTACAATGAGAGTTCCATATACACAGGGAGACTTGTCTGTTTTGTTCTCTTATGCACACCACCTAGAACAGGTCCTGGCCCAAACAGCTGCTCAAAAGACGTTTGTTTAATAAACCACTGATAAAGTGTGTGAGAGAGACAGAGAGCAGAGCGTGCAAGTGCAAGGGGGGGGGGGGGGGGAGACAGAGAGAAGGGGGGAAGAGGGATGATGTCAATCTCTTCTTTAAGAGGACCAATAAACAGCAATGCATTTCTTTAGCATTTTAACTTTCCTGGCTGTCATACAACAACTGTATGGCCTAGGAAAATTACTCCATTTTACCTTCTATTTCTCTTTTTCAGAAGAAAAAAAATTATTTCAAACAACCCTTAAACTTAAAAAAAAGAAAAAAAAAGACAATGTAAATTATAGCATCTAGAATAAAGTTTGTGTTCTACTGAACCTAAGTATCACCTAAATGTAATTTCTGGTTTTTCTAGTTTAGGCAGTATGCAATTTGCTTTCACAGTGTACCAAATCTAAACTTTTATAGAAAAGGATGTTCCGACAGGGTTTCAGAAAAGAGATTCAGCACAGTTTAAGTTTTATCAGCACAGCCAATTCTGCAATTGCCCAAAACCTTTTCAAGAGTTTCTGTGAAAAGAATTCAAGACTGTGTCCTGATTCTTCTGGAGGTAAAATAAAGCATCTAAGATGTATTTTAACTTATATATGTCCAATTTAACACAGAATCAAAAAGACCTAGCATTTTAATTGTAAATATTCTAAATACTTAAGACAACTACCCTGTTTTTATTTTTTATTTTATTTATTTGGTACTGGGGATTGAACCCAAGAACATTCTGCAGAGCTACAACTACAGACCTATTTCATTTTTTATTTTGAAACAGGGTCTCACTAAGTTGTTGAGGCTCACCATGAACCTGCAATCCTTCTATCTCAGTCTCCCAAGTACAGGGATTACAGGAGTATACCACCAGGTCTGGCTAAGGCAACCACACTGTTTAACAAAAGAGAAACAGTTTACTCATTTTCACAATACTGACATGTAACTTTCTAGACTGTGACTTCATTAATTCCTCTATTAGTTTCCCCAAAATGAGGCAAGTGTCCAGCCAAAAATTACCACAAAATACAGGTTATAAGAACACTACTACAATTAGTGATTTGTAGTGGTACCAATGCATGTATTTTTATTATTTACTACCAGCAAGTAGTTGTTGGCAAAGCTCTAATTCATTCTTAAATTACAGAGCAAATAATTTTATCATTGACTCAAAATAGAAAGTGGAGACATCTATTTTTCTGGCAGTATCAGAGCTCAGTTGACAAAGTTTTTCTAAACCTTATAGCAAAACTGGAAAAATAGCTTCGCTAAAAATAATTCAAAAGTATGAATGTTACAACTGTAACAGACCATTTCTATCATAAGCACCACCAATTTTACAACAGTTTAAGTTTTAATACTCAAAACCTAAAGATAAACTTTTCAAGATTTGTAGGCTTCACAGATCCCTGATGTTCTAGGTGAGAACACCTAGACTTAGAGGGAAAGTAACTTGTTCTAGCTCTCCTCCCAACACACACTGCCAGAGACTGGGCTGATTTAGAACTAGTTTTGTCCACTTTATGAAAAATCCCCACATAACTCTCCATTCCATTTGGTATCATATGATCTAAACTACTTTTTTTTTTTTAAGATAGTCAAGGTCCAGTTCTGCTCCATCTGTTCACAAGTTCACCTCCATCAAGGAGTTGGAGGGGGTCAGTAGGTGTTCCTAACATGTCACCATACAAGTTTTAATTGGAAAACTTTGGCAAGTGATTAGACCAATAACTCACTCAAGAGAAAAACACAAACTAAGTTACTGACATCAGGAATGAGGAATCGCCTAACTTGAGTTGGGAAAAAAAAAAGTACACCACTATATTGTATCTTAATAACTACAGAGTCTTGGTTAAAACTGTATCTTCTTTCCTGTTTTACACACTTATTTTGTAACAAATTTTCATTTTGTAACAAATTTTAATAAATCTGCTATGCTTTTCAAAGCAATATTTACATTTAGATGAACTTAAGTACCTCTACACAATACATCCTATAGCTAATAAATTGCTAGTTACCTACCCTTAACAAATGTTTCGTATGGCATAGTTCCTAAACCTATCTGTGAAATACTAACATCTTTAACCCATCCGCACAACAAAAAATAATCTACACAAGTAGGAAAATGACCTTAAGCTTAACCTTAAACACAGATTTAAGGCCAACAGAGAAAAATCCACCACTATTCAGGAGGCATAAGTCTCCCCTTCCCCTCTCGCCAAGGGGGGTGAAGTAAAAAGCTCTTAAACCCTAAGTGTAATGGACAAGTTAAGAGCGACTCCTCACGTTTTCCGCATTCTGCAACTCTCGCTCTGCGGTGTGGCTGAGGCCATAAGCCACAACCTTCAGAATCCCAGAAGACCCCACCATTTCTTGTATTGCTGGCGGAAGAAAGTGCGGAAAAACTGGCCAGGCCGGGCCACTCAGGGACATCGGAGGAGGAGCGTGAAGTCTTTCTCACTCTCAATCGAAATCGGAGCAATGGGTGTACTGCTGAATGGACTTCTTAGGAAGGCCCCCTAAGACAAAGGGCTGCGAGTTGGGAACCACGACCGCAACTCGCGCGCGTCCCCGGGCCCGCAGCCACGCAGACCGCGCCCGCCCGCACTCCGGAAGTATTCGGAGACCCCCACCCACCGGCCAGCACGGACCCCGACCTCACCCCGCACGCCCGCGGCCCGAGCCCGGCGCTCACCCTGGTGATTGAACAGTCTCCATATCCTGGTGAAGAGAATGCCCATTCTTGGGCAGCGGACCCCCTCCAGCCGCCCGGGCCGCCCCTGGCTCAGGCGGAGGGGCAGAGAGACGCGCTGGGGCCTCTGCCTCGGCTGCTGCTGCCGCTCCCGCGCTAGCCGCCGGCCCGCTTCCAGGGAACCCGAGGGAGGCCAAAGCTCAGGCCGCCCTGCCGCGCGCGAGGCCCCGCCGCTGCCGCCGCGGCACTCGCCTGGCTCGCGGACATCGCCGCCGCGTTGTCTGCGACGAGCCTCGCGGGCCACCGTCCTCCCCCAGCGCCTCACGGGCGGCTGCGGCGGAGGCGACCACGCGGGCGGGGGAGGCGAGGGGGCGGGGCCGGCGGGGCGGGAGTGCGCAGGCGCGCGGCGGGAGGGGCGGGGCTAGGAACGGGCCCCCTCCGGGTCTAGGCTTATTTGCATAACTAGACGGTCTGAAGGCGGTGGTAATGGGTCCGCGATTCCAGGCTAGGCTTGCTAAAGGTTGGGGCAGATAGTTTTGATTCTCCTCTACAGAGCCATAATGCAAACATGTAATTTTGCCCATCTCCAGCCCTTCACGGACACACACATACCACCAATAACCTCGTCACGTCGTGACCCTCCATGACTCTGTTCCAGAAGGGTCTTTGAGGGCAACTTAAACGCTTTCTTTTTCCAACCTCTATCCCTAGACACTCAGCTGAAATCAGTGGCCTTATCTTGGCAGTCAGTCGTCGTATTACTCCTTTTTTGCACCTCAGGGCTCTTCCCTCTCCAATCTCCCCTATTTTTCAGGTTTTGATCAAGTCACTCCCCTTCTTAAAAGCCTTTAGTGGCCACAAAAGCTGTCTGAGTAGGAGAATTAAAACACCTGAGACAAGCACTCATTGTTCTCAATAAAGCCCCACATGTCCTTTGCAGCTATAACTCATTATTCCGTATCTCCTTCCTATTAAACCGATGGTCGGATGTTCTCTCTGCTCTTCCAGTCTTCTTGTCGGCGCACTCTGTCCCATGCTATGCAAGTGCCACACTGTATGCAATCAAAGCCTACATACTCTGGGATATTATTTTTTTGACCACTACAATATAAGTAAATCGTTAGATAACTTGATGTCAGAGTTCTTGTTCCACGTGTTCTTTGTTAGCTAGGGAAGTTACTTGACATCTCTAGACCTCTATTTTCACACTGTTAAAAGCAGAGGATTGATCTCTGAGCCTTTCTCTGATTCTAGGTCATCGGATGACTGACCGGTTAGGGCTAGAGGTGGGAAAAAGAAACTGGGCTGTTTACTTCTTTTCTTTCACAAAGAAACCAGAAACAGCTTCATCCCTTTCTATTCTTTAGTAAAAAGGTAAAGAATGAAAAAAAGTGGGAGAGTTGTACAAGGCATTTTGAAGTGCCTCTCCATCCCCAGCAGCTGAATGAAATTAAGAATATCAAAACACTACACCTTTCCACATGACTTATCCTAGCCAAATATTTACTATCTTACCTCAATATGTAGAGAAGTAATCTAGTTGACATCTTTTGGGACTTATGTTAAAAAGCCAAACTTTAGAGGTGACATTAGCAAAGGGAAAGAAAATCATTATAGTGATCCACGCTGACTTATGAATTTATTTATAACTTATGAATTTATTTATGGATTTATTTAACAAAATATTCTATAGGCTGTTTAAAAAATATTGTTTGCATAACCAATTTGCACAACTCTTTAACATTTCCAACCTTGTACATTGTAGATAATGCTTTGGCAGTTCTAAGACATTTTATAAAGTTCCACACATCTCTGTCAGACCCTTATTAACTTATAAAATGAGGGCTTCCCCCCGCCCCTCCCTGTATTGGGGATTGAACCCAAAGGTGCTGTATCACTGAGCTACACCCTTAGCACTTTACATTTTTTATTTTGAGACAAAATCTTGCTAACTTGCCCAGGCTGGCCTCAAACTTGAGACCCTACTACCTCAGCCTTCCAAGTAGTTGGGATTTATAGGCATGTACCACTGTGCTTGACTAGGGTTTCATATTTTATATCAAGGAAATAGCTTCCCAGATTATTTTCCAAATGTCTCTCAAAAAAGGAAGAAAAGTAGCCTGGCATGATGGCACATGCCTGTAATCCTAGTACTTGAGAGGCTAAGACAGGAGGATTGCAGGTTCAAGATCAGCCTCATCAACTTAGAGAGAGAAAAGAGGAAGAGGTGAAGAAAAATGAATGAACATGAATGAACTTACTAACTAGTCTTAGCTGAATACATGATACACAAGCAAAATACAAATTTGAAACACCTGGGGATGTAATTGGGAATCTAGTGAGTGATGTGAACCTATTTGTAAAAAATAAACAAAAAAACCCTTAAAGACTAATTTATCAATGATTATAGTAATGAGCAAAGTGTTATTGGAAAGATTTCTGCTCCAGGGAATGAGAGAATAGTATGGTCTGGATTTACCCTTCTACTATTAACAATGAAAACACTTGGTACAACAAGCAATTTTTTTTTCGGATATTAGAAAACGCACAGCTCTGGACTGTGCGCCCTTATAAATCAGAAACAAAAACAAACTGAGTTTTGCCATTGCCTGGATTTTCTGCTTGGAAGCAATTCACAGTCAGCTACAGAGGGAGTGGAAACCCAAATATGAGTAGGGCCATCTCTTAGAGTGAAGACACCGATCCACATTCCTAGACATCAGGGTGGCTAGAATTTGTGAAGTCCAGTAACTGAAAGGAGGAAGCTACACAGAGAAAAACTCTAGAGACAGCAGAGGAGACCACTGAGTCTTTGGCTGCATATCAGTCTGCACTGGTGTAGTATGAAACCCCAGAAGGCTGGCCAACAATTTCTGAGTTAAAAACAAGAATGAGAGCTGAGTATGGTGGCGTACGCTTGTAATCCCAGTACCTAGGAGTCTGAGACCGGAGGATCCCAGTTCCTGTCCAGCCTCAGCTACTTAGTAAGGCTCTCCACAACTTAGTGAGACCCTGTTTCAAAATAAAGAATAAAAAGTAGGACTGGGGGTGTAGCTCAGAGGTAGAATGCCCCTGGGTTCAATCCCCAGTACCACAAAAAAAAGTATGAGGGAACAGTAAAACAAATAGTTCCCAGAGATTACTAAGGGTCAGGAATTATTTGAGCTTCCTTCAGCCAGACAGAACTCACTATATAGGACATTCAATAGGCACTCTGGAGACCTTAGAAGAGGAACTAAATTAGCCTCAGGATAAGTCCTACTTTAGACCAGTCCTGAAGAAACCTGAAAACAAACCTTGAAAGAGCCAAACAAATCCACAATTGCCTGTGGAAACAAGTGCAACATTCTTTAAGGAATACAAGATCAAGTCATCAGCAGTGTAAAATTTACAGTGTCATAAATCCAATAAATACTTACTTGACAGGAAAATGTGACCATAACCAAGAGAAAAATCACTGTACAGAAACAGATCCAAGCACAAGGAAGTCAGGTGCTTGCGCCAAAGCCATAGCGAGCTACTTCTGGGGCCAGGCTTAGAATCCAGGCGAATTCACACTCTAACCACTGTGCTTACCTGCATATTGTATGAAAGGACACACAGATGTTTCTTTTCAGTCTGTCTTCTTAGTGGAAATGCACTGATGACAAGAGGTGGCTTTAGGCATGTGGCCATTTGATGCAGGGATAGTGAGCGACTGTAATTCTTGCATTTGGTTGGAAGTTTCAGATTATTGGTTGAAATGCTTTGATAGTTGAGGTAGCCTTAACTAATATCTCTCCAATAACTAAGATAGTGTTAATTCAGCAACATTTATTGTATTCCTGGCATTGTTTTGTGTGCTTCAGATGACTGCCTACTTTTGCCAGGTGTGGTGATACACACTTGTAATCTCAGTACCTGGGAGGCTGAGATAGGAGAATTGCAGGTTAAAGGCCAGCCTCAGCAATTTAGTGAGGCTCTCTACAACTGAAACTCTGTTTCAAAATTTAAAAAATAAATAAATAAGGCTGGGGCATAGCTCAGAGGTAGAACGCCCCTGGATTCAACACAGTACCACACCCCAAAATCAAACATTTTTTAATGTTTAATTTTTAAATAAAAGTACTTTAGAGGAAAAAGTTACTGTGAACTTTGGTTTCCTCATTTGTAGTTGAATCTAATAATTCATGCCTTGTCTTCTTTCCAAGGTGGTCAGATGGATTAAATGTGATAATATTTGTTAAATAACTTTGGTGTAATAAGTCACTACATAATTCTAATGCAATGATAATAATCAACATAGAACATATTTCTTTTGAACTTTTTTTTTTTGGTACTGGGGATTGAACCCAGGAGTATTCTACTTCTGAGCTATAGCCACAGCCCTTTTTATTTTGAAACAGGGTCTCCCTAAGTTTCTGAGGCTGGCCTTGAACCTGCTATCCTCCTGTCTCAGCATTCCAAGTACTGGAATTACAGGAGTGTGCCACCACATACAGCTTCCTTTGAACTTCTTGTAGAATGAAATGAGAGAAAAGTCAAGTTCTAATCAAGTCATAGCATGGACAACTGACCCTAACTACATGAAATATCAAGCCATAATCTATATACCACCCACAGAATTCTTTTTTGTGTGTGTGTGTAGTACTGGGGATTGAACTCAGAGGCATTCTACCTCCAAGCTATACCCCCAGCCCTATTTTTTTTTTCTTTTATTTTGAAACCGAGTCTCACTAAGTTGTGGAGTGCCTCACTAGGTAGCTGAGGCTGGCCGCGAACCTGGACTCAGCCTCCCACCACCCACAGAATTCTAATGGGTACAGGATTCCCAGATTATTTTCCAAATGTCTCTCAAAAAAGGAAGAATGTGTTGGAAAAATAAAGTCCATCTATATGTTTATATTGTATTCAATTCTATTTTAAGCATTTTTCTAATATATTCCAGTGTGTGTGTGTGTGTGTGTGTGTGTGTGTGTGTGTGTGTGTGTGTTTGTAACTTGCAAATTCTTTCTTTGTGATCAATCATAGCACCTAGCAGAGTATTCAGGAAATAGTCAATTAATTGAAACTTTTTTCTTAGAGTAAATATTTAGACATTTTCCCCCTATAAGAGGCCTAAGAATATACCTAATGATTTCTAGAATTTCTTTAATATATCTTTAGAATAATATAAAGGAAAGGTATAACGCTGGTTTCAGTGTTTTTTTCGTTTATTGTATAAAAGAAAAAATTAATGCAGTTGTTTTGTACACATTTAAATTCCATAAAACAAATCCATAGAAATTAGGATACTGTATGCATGCACTCTGCATTTCTTTGTTAAATGTCTTTGTTCACAAAAATAACACCACATTTTTTTGAAGCCACTAAAGCAGAGGGAGAACAAAACATGCAGCACTGTACACATTTGCATAGTATATTTTACCCAGCATGCCTTGTAGAATGCTACACATACCTATATAAGAAAATAAAAAGGGATAAATTGTCAAAATAACTAAAATTTAAAGAAAGGAAGATATATGACAAAGGTATCCTCCCCAACCCCCCTTGTCACTGGGTATATAGCAATAGCCTGGGATATCAACAGCCCTCAGAATAATAAGGAAAACCTTTTTACATTATTGTTCCATATTTATTTTTTAATATTCTTTATAGCAATAACTTTAATTTTTATTCCCTCCCACCACCCCTTCAAAAACAAAGCTTAATGGCTCTAACTTATATTTCAAAATAGTATCTAGTACAAAACAAAGAATCCCTAACCGATATTTTTTCATTGAGACATCTTTATTGATCATTCTAACTTGAGGCTGTGAAAAATATAAAAAAGTTCAAACGTATCCAAAATTCAGAGGAGCCCTATGAGCTCACTTACTGTGGTATTTTGTAGTTATTATTAAAGGAGAGGAAATAAGAACAGAAAATATAGTATGAGTCTTATCACAAAATAAAATTTAATAAGTTTTATGGGAGGAAATAAAATAAAATAAATTACATCCACAGATTGCAAGGCTATGAAATAGATTGCTGGCAAATATCAAGCAGAAGATAAAAAGATGGTAGATGAAATAAATCTAATAAAACATAGAACTAAACCTATATACTTTTAAAAATATGACTGCCAAATTCAACAGTGGATTTTGTTTTAAGTTTGTGCTATAACAAATGTGCTTCTTTCTCCTCAATCTATTTTCTTATTATTGGCAAAATATATATATTTTATAATTTTATACTGTACAATATATATTTTTGCTACATTATTTATTTTTCTACTGCTAATGCAGAAGTAACAACATAGATTTATTTTGGCAATAAAATGCTTTCATTTTAATAACGTCCCAGAAAATATTGTAAGGCATATGAAAAATAGTATGCAACAATACAGCGTTAATGATCCCGCATCTTTACTACATCCCTTATGCATACAGAATTCACACTGATTTCAGTTAAAAGTGTGTGAAAGTGGCATGCAAGTAGGGCAAGGGAGGCCCCTACATAAATATAGACATAGCCATTGGTTGAGAAAGTTCAGTGTTCAAAACATAACCAAGAACACTTACAAAATACTGAAAAAGCTAGAGGCCAGCCACTTTGGGTTCTTCATTCTCATTTTTAACTCCTTGTAATGTTCAAATAAGGAACTATCAGCGTATTCCCCAAACCACTTTGAAATTCATTAGTAACACTTTCTACCATCTTTTTGCAAATATTTTACATCCATCCAAAGACACAAAGTTTCATATGAAACTATGACTTTTCAAAATTCAATGCTATTCATTCATTTTATATGTTTTTCATAGCAAGTGGAAGTTACAGCCCTTAATTAAGAGTATCTAATAAGATACTTTCTAATCGTCTCATAATACCTCAATTACATGCAGCATTTGGTATTAAATCATCTACAAGTAGATAAGAGACAGTTGCCATCAGAGGATGTGTTTCATTGGACAAACCCTTTTATTAAAAGAAACCGCTGAAAATAATTTTTAAAATTAAATGCCACAGCTCTGCCTGCCCATATTTACCAATTTTACTCTTTTGGTTAACCTGATTGCTTAACTCAACAAGAAAAAAGTTATTTTTATTGTCTAACAGCTCTTGTATTGACTGGTTTGATCATGATTATCACTTAAAAGAGGAGGACTGTTCTCTGCTGCATAGGCACAGCTAGAGTAACTTAGGAACAGTTCTGACAGTATTTAAAGATACAAGGAACTATAAACCAGATTTCATAATTTTCTATAAAGTTTTCATTCATAGAGTCATTTAAGAATGAATTTCATATAATTAAAAACAGAACCAACATGCAACATTGTCATGAAAGACAAAGGCAGAAATATAAAAGGAATAAGGGTTACATATGCATTTATTTGAAACATTGATATGAAGTTTATTCCAATTACATGGGAGTCCAAGATAATGCATATCCTTATCCAGTAAGTGGCTAAGTCATGCTCTTGGTGTCCACAGAGGTGAAAGATCAACAAAATTTGAATTCGCAACCCAGCTGCATTTAAACATTGAGTCTTTGGAACTAGTCTATTTTAAACCTAGAGCTAGATATTATATTGCACACAAAGATAATTGCTTTGTAGTTCATTTTGTTTCCTATGATGACTTAATTGTTAAATTAACTTCCCCTTATGATAAACTGTGAACCAATTCAAAGAAAACTTCATGAACATGGAAGAAATGAAAAGGTGACAAGAGCATTTTGGAAAGAATTTAAAATCTAAATGGAAGGCATATTTAACACTATGCATTTAGCTTTATAGCAAGATTAACAGTGAAATAAATTTGATCACTAGTTCTTGCCAAATATTTTTCCCTTTCAAGACATTCTTCTTCAGAGAAGAGGTAGTAATAAATATCAATATATGGGGAAAATTCCATAGTAGTATTGTTTTGTTTTTTAGCAAATACCAAAATAAAATTGCATAACTAAGAGAATATTCTAGTATGCAAACTAAAGTTGCCTAGAAACACTCCCAACTGACATCCTGGGTCTCAACAATACTTTGTGATATGTTCATTTAAAGAGTTTAAATTTGCAAACAATCTTTTGCCATAATTTCCTTCTCCCACTCTTTTTCACTACCCCTACTTTCAATTATGAATTTTAAGGCCCCCACACAAAAGACAAGTTCAAGTATGCAGGTATGAAAAGAGGTTAACATTCCAAAAATACATTTTGCAAACAACAACAGTAATAATTAGAATAAATAACAAATTATTTAAAGGAAACAAATAATTGTCTCAAAGTTTGTTTCACATTTTAAAAATTCATTTCATTAAAGACTAAATGCAATGACCTGTACAGTCACAAAGTTAAGACTCTCTTATTAGGAAAGACCATTAACCCAAATTGCTAACAATTTCAATCTTCTTTCCAATAGAACAGTATAAAGATAAGAATCATCAGTCATTTATAAACATGTCTAGGTGTTGCTTTAAATATTGTAGTAAACAAGATAATACTGTTGATTATAATATCAGAGTCACATTATAGTTTTGAGAATTAACATCAGCATTGACAAATTGCATTTCTTTTTTTTTTTTCCAGGACTACATTTCCACATCGTAACATGAGTCTTCATTATTACATTTCTGCTGACTGAAATTACAGAATTCTAATATGTGGTTTATACTACAAGTTAAAACAGCCTCAAACTATTATAAGACTTGTTTTTCCTACTTATGATAATTTGCTACTTTAAATGAAAATAAATAAAAACAAAGTATTTGTGGAATATGTATTTTCCAAAGGTGCCTGGTGTGCTTGACAAAAATAAAACTTTTTGCTACTATATATCTGGATTTTAATATCATTTACACAAAAACTCTAAAGCGTAAAAAAAAAAGGAAGATTCATATCTCTTAATCATTTGGAGAAGATAAACAGCACAGAAGGAAGATGAAAGAATATGCCAAATTAAAGTAACTTTTTAAATATATTCCTTAAGAAAAATATACATTTTACCCTTTTCAAGATTGTTAGCTTTTGAATAAGAATGCAAAGCAAAACAGGTATGGACATTTGATGGTAAATGATGGTTTGGTTTTGTGCACGGATATTGAATGGGCCTCCCTCTTTATTGACATTACATCAAAGACCAGAAACAAGGCTTTGAGAGGCTTTCAAAATAAGTGACTTTTAAAAGTTGAAAGAAAATGGTAATCTTGTTGTCTAAGAAATATATGTAAATGCTGTTACAGCTACCTGCCATAAAATGTAAATATCTTAAAGTAGTTAAATGACCAAATTCCTAATGCTACTACAGAAAAAGCTGAACAGCTGTCTAGTCTAAATTTATACACCTTGGTGCACTCTTTGCAATTAAATACTTTAATGCGCACAAACAAGAAACCAGTAAAGCATATAGAAAAATGTTTTGGCTAATGTTTTCTTTCTCATGCAAGTATGTGCTGTACATGTAATAAATATATTTTTGTTTGCTGGAAAATGCTGTCCTATGTTCTAACAAAATATTCAGTAATGGCAGGTTATATATTTTTTTAAAGAGCCTAATGATAGAGCTCTTTTAAATGTCTTAACTCAAAGTTCTGGAAGCTTCACTAGATGACAAAAGAACTTCACAAGCCAGTATCACATGTTCACTTCTAAAATTTACTGAGCCCATGTTTAATTGTATCAAATTATTGAGATGACTTAGAAATTATAGGCATCCTCATTATCAGCTAAACAGGTTCATAATGGAGTACACAGAGAACATGAAGAGAGGGTATGGTGAAGTCGTAATAGGGTTCAAGATAAGTATAACTAATCAGAAATATGAAGCATTTTCTTAACCTGGAAAATGACTCAACTGGTGTCTAAGTATTGAAAATTTGGGAAATAAGATAATATAAAATTAATTATTCTTGTCCTAAAAAAATAGGCATAATGAAAAAAAACAAAAATAGGCTTCATGGCATGTCCCAGTAGAAAAGGACTTTTATGCTTGGGTTCTATTAACATTTTAGAAAATGTACGCATTGTGGAATTTTAGAAATGAATATTTTCATAAAGACATTTGTATCTTGCATAAAAGAGTCAATTTCAAGTCAGGCATGGTGGCACACACCTGTAATTCTAGTACTTGGGAGGCTGAGACAGGAGGATCGCAGGTTCAAGGCCAGTCTCAGCACTCAGCAACTTAGTGAGGCCTTCAGCAACTTAGGGAGACTTAGTTTCAAAATACAAAATAAAATAGACCTGGGGGTGTAGTTCAGAGGTAGAACTACACCGGTTCAATCCCTAGTACCACAAAAAGAGGATTAATTTCAATAATATATTGGATTATAGGGAATCTAAGGCTTTCTTGATAAAATAAGATGTACGCCACCAATTCCATATTTATAGCCACTGGAAAAACTGTAAATAATTAGTAAGTGATGAGGGTGTTCAGTAGAAATAAGGTAGCTCAACTTCCAAGTTCTTTATAATTCTTTGCACTAAAAATGCTGTAATTTTAGTGAACAATTAAATGCTGAATCTATGAGTTTGTTTTTTACTGCAAGCTTTTAAAGTCATCATTTGTTTTAATATTTTCCAGTTAGTCATTTTGTAAAAACACAACTTTCAATACCTAATTTGAATGTGTCCATGGAAAACAAAAATCCTTAGCATGATTTTAAAAATTTGGTGAAAGAAAAAAAAATTGGTGAAAGGCTGGAATGTTCAGATATTCAAAATGAGAGACTGAGTGAAGCGATAGAAAGGTACTCAATTGCACTGGCAGGAAACACTGACCCCATGTCTGCATTAAGTGGGATACATGAACTCCCTTCTGGAGATGTTTAGCTTTACACTCAGCAGGATGTGTACCACCCTCTTGCTATCTGACTTCAGGTTCCTAGATGTAGGCAGTTGTGCTCAGATTGATTAAAGAAAAAAACAACACCTCATTTCCCATTGCTTATAACCAGCTATGTTTGGACTTCTCTGCTATTTTTTCTCATTGCTGATTTTTTTTTGATTTTTTTGTTTTGTTTTGTTTTGTTTTTGTTTTTTTGCCAGCTTCAAACAAGCTAACAGTACTGACTGAACAGAAAGCAAAACACTTTGAACACAACAGCTGTGTCAGGAAAGAAATAAAAATATTAAAGTCTGAGATTATATCATTTCTGCATTAAGATTTCCGAGATTTTTTTTGGCATTATCAATACATTTGGTAAGTTTGAAAACCAATTCTGGCAATATTAACATATATTAAAATGTTTATACATTCCAACTTTAAGTGTAAATTTAGCTTCTAGCAAATAAATAGCTAGTTTTGGCTTGTATTGGTATTTTGATTTTCTTGTTAGATTTTTTTTCTGAGTTTTCAATTGATTGCAACATGCTCAAGTAGACTTTCTAGTCAATTCACCCAAATTCCAACAGGAATTGGTTTATAAATTGGTTCCAACTGGAACTGGTCATTTGGAATTTCCAGCATGGGAAATTATTTTATATGTGCCTTGTTAAGTACTCTAAATTACAAATTGATGTGTCTAAATCTATGAAGAAAACAAAAGGTATTGTTATCATGTAAATGTTGCACTTAAAAATATCTATATGATTGGGCATCTAATATCCATCTAGATTCAAGGGCATAATGTACACTTTTTTTTTTCTTTTTTGCCCCTTACTTAGCATTAAATGACAGCAGCCCATAAGCACAGTGAATACTGTGCTGTGCTCACCAAGTTAGATGATTGGTTTATCCTAGCAGTACTATGGCAAATTGTCAACAGATGAATATATATATATTTTTTGTTTTTTGTTTTGGCAGCCTCAAAGCCTATGTCGGGAGTCATGGCTGTATCCCCCGGGTGAGCCTCGGTTCCTATGGGGTTTGTAAGTGTCCTGGTATGAATCAGGGTAATCTTCTTCCACAAGTGGGTAATGATCTCGGCTATGCTGAGAACTGGAAGACAAGCGGTTCCTACTCTTCCGAGCCCTCTCATTGTGATAATTTTCATCAGAGGTCATTAGACTTCGTCTTTCAATCGGAGAGTTCTCTGTGGAGTGGTTGCTGTGCCTCATTCGCTGACTCTAAAAATACCAGATAGTTCATCGATTAATGCCAGCTTCATTCATCTGAACATGTAAACGAATGTATAATAATGAGACACAAAACATCTGGCTCTATAAAGCATTTTGATGCACAAATGGTTTGCTCTAAATATCTGGCTTTATTTATTTGGGATACAACATGCAAAGATGCCATAGTGCTGATAGTTTATGAATTTAATTACATAGTGCTGCATGACTATGCTTCCTATTAAAAATAAAGAATCGAAAGTTGACTGCTAAATGGAACTTAATATATTTAGGAAGGCATAATAGCTCTACTTATATTGCAAAATGAGGATTATTTTACTTTGGGGGAATAACTTAAAGTTCAGAATAGCATCTATCATTTGATTCCTCTCTGAGTTGATAAAATCTTTCTCCTCCTAAAGCCATATATGTCACTTTGATCCAGTTGAATATTCCTTCCTTTAAATATATTTTAATAAAATTATTATTTCTGCTACACATAAAATAAAATAATGCATTTGTTTCTGCATCCTACGTAAATGTTAGAATTTAGCAGTATTCTTTCCAAAGGGAGTATACAGCTATTATGGAGCTAGCTAGTTGATGCCCTATAAATCATTCTTCAACAGAAATGTCCTGCAAAAATAATCTTCAGCTATAAACCAAATCTTCAGCTATAAACCAAATGAAGCATACTGTCTCAGCCTCGATGCCTCATCCCACTGTACAACTCAGAGCCAACTCAAATTAGTCAGTGGGAATGCTACATTCAGTTCAGCACACAGGAAGGGAAACAAGGCAAGAAATAGTCCTGGTGCATACACATGGACTATAAATTACAATCAAATCCCTCTAATACTGTTAATAAAAAGCAATATCTTTAAACACTTATTTGATGGCTCAGAAGACGTTGTTCCACTATTTTTCGCACTATGTGTTGACCAGCTCAGATAGGTCACCTGAGTTAAGGAACAAGATTCTGATGAACTCCTGGTCCTACATATATTTTCTCCAAAGTACACATGGTTTCACACAGAAGGAAACTCATTCAGTGGGTCACTGATTGTGCCATCAATCTTAGTCAGGTGTTTCACACGTAAGTGCCTAGGGTCACCAAGAGAAGTAGGCCACAGGACAAAGGGCTCCTACATTTACTCATTAAGGAAACTGGGAGAACGACTCTAGGTGGATGTCTTAGGGATGATGAGTCAAGAACAGTGCAGTCATAAACAAAGCACAGCAGTTAATTTCCTCCTACATCACAGAAGCATACCGCCTCAGCCTCGATGCCTCATCCCACTGTACAACTCAGAGCCAGCTCAAATTAGTCAGTGGGAATGCTACATTCAGTTCAGCACACAGGAAGGGAAACAAGGCAAGAAATAGTCCTGGTGCATACATATGGACTATAAATTACAATCATATATTTCTGTGTTCAGTTACAGCTTCAAAAGTGATTCATTTACATGGCAGATTTTCTGCTTACAAAGAAGCAATTTTTCAGCAGAGAAATACAGTTATAATAACATTTCAGAGAGTGCCATTTATCTCAGCATTAACTCTACATGATCTACAATTATGACTATCATTATAACCCATTAAAACAAAACTAGTCATGACGAAAGAGGGCTCAATTGCCTACATGCTCCTCAGTCAGCTGGGGGTTTGGCAACATTCCAGCAGCTGCTTGATAAATGGTAAATAATAATTAATGTAGAAAGGCAAGAATCATTTTGTATCATAATGCGTCTGGCTCCCTTTATCTAGTTCTGAGCACAGCACCAGAACAGCAGAAGAGAAAAGCTCCTGATCCTGTCCTCACCCCTGGATTCTTTAAGAACACTTGCCATAGCCACTGACCAAGACTGGACACCCCCAAGAAAACCCAGGGATCTGTCACCATTTCAAAACAGAACACCTCTAATTATGTTCACATTCTGAGTAATGCAAGGGACAGGAATAATTAAGAGTAATCAAAAGCCCTATCTGTCCCTAAATATCTTACTTACCTAGCCATGATACCTGATATTTGCACTATTATATAATTTTAGAGAAGTGTCAAGTAGAATTCATGGACAGTTGCACTGAGCAGGCTTTAAGTCTCCCAGGGACTGATTTGTATAGGTAAAATCTACAGAGAGCAAAGTTCTTCAGAAAGGTTCACTCTCTGAATAGCTTTCTCTAAGCTAGATCATGATTAGGTGATAGTTTTGATTTTCTTTATATAATGTGCTCCTATGGTTTCCTCTTCAGATTAAAGATTACTCTGGTTTTCAACTTGATTGAGTTCTCTATAGGATCTTAATAGTGAGGTTGTAAAAGCATGAGTAGAAAAGTGACAATACCTGTAACCCAGAAATTGCTGTGGGATATGGTGAGAGTGCTGTGGAGCCCAGGTTCCTCCCCAGCAGCGGGGTCATTGGGGTGCTACTGGTGGTGTGGGTGGCACGCCAGTACGCCTCCAGATACTCTCCCAGATGCTCACAGGCATCCTCGAGCTGGTTCTCATCCAATATGACATCAAACATTTCCTGTGGATGACAGGAAAATCCATGTTATTTCCACTTTTCAGCTTTGGCAATGAAACCTAAAATTCCACTTAAGACAGATAACAACCCTTCTTGAATCTAGAAGGGAATATTGCATTTGAGGGGCTAGATTGGCAAGTTTCTAAAGTCACATGGAGAATTGCAGTTATCCACATGAAAAGGTGGATATTTATATAAAACTAAGGGTGCTAATTAAATATTTGGATGTTTCATTATTTATAATGAAAAAGATGAGGTAAATGTCAAAGTACTACAGGTAAAATATAGTGAAAACACATATGTATTCACATTTTCCCATAGATTCCTATAGGTCTGAAATCTACTCTAGAATATAAAAGAAGCGAGTTAACAGCACTGAAAGAGCAGTTCTAAAAATGCTTTGCATAGAGATCATATCATTGGGATAAACATTTCATCTCCCAAGGTAACTATGTTGAAGTGAAAAACATTTACTTAGGTAATTTTCAGAATGTTTGTGAAAATGATGTTATCTGCCTCATGATAAAACAATAAGGAAAAGAAGTTTAGGATTAATACTAGAAAGTCACATTATAATGATTGCTGCTACCATAAGATTGTTTTGAGAAATGTTTAAAAAGAACAGGAGTATTTAACTGAGGAAGAGGTTGCACAAGAAGTATCTGGTGTTCATGTTTCTGTCAGTAAGAACTTTGCTCAACATCTGCTCTGTAATCAGGAAGCTGTTCTTCTGCCCCAGAACGAGTACAGTGGCCTTTCTGTTAGTCCACTGTGGCTGGGAACACAGATAAGATATATCCAGGTCATAGACTCCTTCGAGGGCCAGTCAGAAAACCGTGGCACCTCACAAAGAGAAAGGCCATCCCACGAGTACGTTTTGGCACATCCCATAAAAGCAGTTGGGCAGCCGGGCGTGGTGGCGCACGCTTGTAATCCCAGCATTCGGGAGGCTGAGACTGGAGGATCCGGGTTCGAGACTAGCCTCAGCTACCTAGTGAGGCACTCCACAACTTAGCGAGACCCGGTTTCAAAATAAAGAATAAAAAATAGGGCTGGGGATGTAGCTTGGAGGTAGAATGTCCCTGAGTTCAATCCCCAGTAGTGAAAAAAAAAAAAGCAGTTGGATAATGGGCGATCTAAATTTCAGTAGTGGATTGATTGAGATGCCTTCCCTTTCCCACCACCTCCACCACCATCTACCTACTTTTCTGAGCTCATCTCACCAACATAAGAATCTCCCAGTAATGAATCAAATATATTGTTCCTGCCAAAAAACTCATTCATGCATGGTAAGCACATGTTCTACCACTGAGCTATGCCACCAGATTACTAGTTAAATGTTCAATTACATCCACTTTTACTAATTGTAAAAAGAGCAGTTGGAAGATTCTTGGTGTAGATGTAGAAAAATAGTAAGGAACTTCAATTCAAACAGACTCATATTTAAAAAGAAGCCTAGCCAGGCATGGTGGTGCATACCACCATGGGAGGCTAAGATAGGAGGATCACAGGTTTGAGGACAGCCTTCACAATGTAGGGAGACTGTTAGCAACCTAGTGAGACTGTTTCAAAACAAACAATAAAAAAGGGCTGGGAGTATAGCTTGGAGGTAGAATGACCCTAGGTTCAATTCAGAAGTAACACACACACACACACACACACACACACACACACACACACACACACAAGATTCATCCAGTTCACCCTATGTAGAAAATGTCCCTCAAGAACATTTAATAGAATTTCCATTTTTTGCATATTTTATTCATTCAAAAATAGTTACTCAGTGCCTAGCATGAGATAAGATTTACAGTGGCAAGGAAAATAGACTTCATCCCATGTTCAGGAAGCATACAGTCTAGTGGGAGAGACAAGTATTGAAATCCATAATAATCCACATCACACTGGGATTTTAATTCAAAACAATACAGAGACTAAACCAGTTAATGTTTGGAGCTGCAGCTTAAAGTTCTAGATTTAGGAGGAGGCCCTGAGAGATTTACAAAAATTGCACTCTAGAAGGAGGGGAAATTAGGAGTCAAAGAATTCTATCCATAATGGAAAGAAAATAAAACCAATAAAGAAAAGCAGAGCCAGGTGTGGTGGTACAAGCCTGTAATCCTAGTACTTGGGAGACTGAGACAGGAGGAGAGCAGGTTCAAGGACAGCCTTATCAACTTAGTGGGGCCCTGTTTCAAAATAAAAAATAAAAAGGGCTGGGGATGTACCTCAATAATAGAACAGCCTGGGGTTCAATCTCCAATAAAGAAAAGAAAGGAAGGGAGGAAGGGAGGAAGGGAGGAAGGGAGGAAGGGAGGAAGGGAGGAAGGGAGGGAGGGAGGGAGGAAGGAAGGAAGGAAGGAAGGAAGGAAGGAAGGAAAGAAGGAAGGAAGGAAGGAGAGGAAGGAAGGAGAGGAAGGAAGGGAGGGCAGACAGAGTCGCAATGGAAGAGTGCATATGAGACAGGGAAAACAGTGAGCTTCAGTTAGCATTTATCTTTACCATAAATCCCCTTTTCCACTAAAGTAACTCATTGGAATTTCTTGTCTCTTGCCATCAAAAACCTCCTGTGCCAATTAATGTAAACAATAATCATGAATATAGAATCTGACAACTGGCCATAAAGCTCTGATATAAGTAGTGGCTTTGCAGTGCCGACTTGAGAGGGACAAGAATGGCCACACCCCAAAAAGCATCCACAGGTCCAGATGACACAGGAAGAAGAAAGGAAATTGGGCAGCACCAAGGACCCTTCTTAGGCACTGCAACTCCCAGTCTGTCACAAATTCTAGACTGCTTATGACATATATCCTACTGTTTATATAATTTTATTTATGCTTACTGTAAAATTAGATTATATAGGGCTCATTCTATAATGTAGGTTTGGTTAGTTCCAGCAAGTCATTTTTGCTTTCATAAAGTAGCTAGAGAAAGAATCCTTCAGGGATCCCTGGACCAGAAGGGTCCTGACAATGACACCAGGAGTGCAGGGGCCTGGAGGGCAAAACCGGGAAGCAGCACCACTGTGGAATGGTTCATAGCTACTTGGCTGTTTCACATGTCACATTATCACTGTTGTATACATGAGTAAACACATATTTAATTACAAGGGATTTTAATAAAGTATTTCTCGTATTTCTCTTTACCAATAGATAGTATTTATATACATCAGCAAATGTCCATTTGCTTAGACCTGATGATTTCTTGCAAATTATGCTTTTTAGCTTTTGCACAGCTAAAAGACAGCTATGTGATGGCAAATGATTTGAAACTGCTTTTAAGCTTTCAAAAGCACAGGGCAAAAAAGCAAATTTATGAGTGAATACTGACATATGCACCTTATTTTCAACTAGGAGGAATTTCACACCTTGCATATATGTAACAATTTTTTTCTTTCTAATGTTTAGGAAATACCACAGCTGAATAGACCAAAGTGTTGGAGAGACAGTATAAGGGGGATTAAAAATATATTCATACAAGAAGTTCAAAGAAAAGCAACCTAATGGGTCATACAAACCAACTTGGCCAATTCTTTATACATTTAAAGTCTCATGTCTAATTCTCTCCTTACTAGGCAATCTATGAAGCTCACAGCGTGGGATAGGGATGCAGAGCTATTTAATCAGCAAAAGTCCCAGGCAGTGAACAGTTAGCCATGCAGTGATACCATGCTTTTGGTGACAGCTCAAGATAAGGGTAACACGGGGCTGTTCTCCCAGAGCTGCCACAGCAAACACCTCTGACATTCTAGAATGGGATATTTTCTTTAGCTGAGGTATGCGGAAATGGTGTGGCTGCCAAAGTAAATAAATAGTGAACAGAGAAGTCAAGGAAAACCATAAAAAATTCAGGCACAGTAGTCTCCCTTTCTGGATAAGCTCTTTCAGAAAAATTAACAACTAAAGCATGTCAATAACCAAGAGTGAAACATCCCTCTAGTTCATCCGGTGGTCCAGAGAATTACAATGGCAGAGAAGCAAGAACGGGAAAGAAAGAATGGAGTTGAATAATATGGAAAGAAAGAAGACTTGCAATGCCTTTTAAAAAATGACAAGTATTTAACCTTCTATCTAGTTCTCCATTCCCAGAGTAAGATGTGACAAACTATCCCAGGGAAGCCACATGAGCTAAGGTGATCAGCCATCCTCATTTGCTGGGAATTGCTCCTGGAGATAGGAGACTATCATTGCTAAAATTGGAAAATCCTGAGCAAATTGGAATGTTTAGCTAGCCTAGATTTTTACAGAAGATACCAGTGCTTTTCAACCCTATACTGAGGAATAGAGCAAGTTCCATTTATTTAAATTTTTTTGAGGTAGGGAAGATATTGAGAAGGACTGGGTTGATCTTCCTTAACAACTATGAAATACATAGTTTCTAGCTTAAAGGCTTAAAGGGGTTAATCTCATTAAAACTAATATATCCTGTCTAATGAAGTTGCTGTCTAATATTTTAATTAAAAAGTTTATTTTTTTTTAAAGGTTTTTTTTTTTTTTTTTTGCGGTACTGGGGATTGAACTCAGGGGCATTCTACCTCCGAGCTACACCCCCAGCACTATTTTTTTTATTCTTTATTTTGAAACCGAGTCTCACTAAGTTGCGGAGTGCCTCACTAGGTAGCTGAGGCTGGCCACGAACCCGGATCCTCCGGTCTCAGCCTCCCGAATGCTGGGATTACAAGCATGCGCCACCACGCCCGGCAATTAAAAAGTTTACAAAACTTAAACCAATTATGCAGTTTAATTTTAGCTTCTTAAAAGTTGGTTCATTACTGAATATTAGATAGACAGGTTTAAATATATGCAAATTCTCTAATGGTATATTAGAAAAATTTTGTTTATTCATTGTACATAGATAAAATCTCATGTGGGGTATCTTTTCTATTTCTAAGTAGAAAAAGGAAATAACAGACATCTGAATACTTTCATTTCCTTACACTGGTAATACAGAGACCCTAAAACTGCCATCATTTAGAAAGAATGATGGGCAAATACTATTCAGTAAAATAACATGCAGAATAGCACAACTAATGCAATGCTAATTATAAAATAACCAACAATGTTTCCTTCATGTCAAAACTTCATTCTTTTCATTATTAGTGCTTTTGAGATCTTGAGTACTTAATTCACTGGCCAACTTGGGATAGGAAACTAAATTAAAGGGTTTGGTAAAGATTTAGGTCTTGTGGGGATAAAGGAAAGCTAGCCAATATTGTGGGGGCTCTAGAAAGTTCATCTCAGGTAGTTTCTACTTTTTTTTTCTTTTTGGTGGTACTGGAGAATGAATCCAGTCATTCTATATCTGCTCTATACCCTTATACCTATTTTACTTTGAAACAGTGTCTCAATAAGTTGTAGAGGGTCTTACTAAGTTGCTGAAGCTGGCAGAAAGCCTACTATCCTTCTGTCTTAGCCTCTCAAGTATGGAGATTACAGGTATGTACCACCATACCCAGCTAGTTTCTACTTTAAACAGGAAAGACAACCAGAGCTCTTGCCACTAATTGGTGGGGGTAACATGACAGCAAAGAATACAGTGACTTTGATTCCTCTTAGTTCCTTTCTTATTTGTGACATTAGTTATGAACCTAAACATGTTTTTCTCTCTACATCCTTCCATTCTGCCCATTCTTTATTCTTCAAAGACTATCACAACATCTGCTGGTGTTATTGTCTGCAGAAAAGGCACTCAGTGTTTTTGTTAAGTTCTTATCAACCAGATGCGCAATGTCACAGCACTGGTGGGAACGAGCTATCCTGAATGCTCTATGTCCAAGTTGGGTGCCTGAAATCCCTGGAAAATGTGTAATCCTCTTCGGACTGAGGAAATCTGGATTCATGTGGCCTTGTTCCCTGGAGGAAACATGAAATTCATTATTTCCTTTTTCAAAAGCTGTGTTAGCAGTTAAACTGTGGACATCCTGGGTATAGTGAATACACCAATGGAGAGAACCCTTCAAACAGGTGACTGAATCCACGCGATGCTATTCATTTAAATAAAATTACTGGAAAGGGGCAGTGGAAAATTACTACTGTGAGAGCAATACAATCAAAGAAATTGGGTGCTATCATTCCTTCATTCCATTCAGAGCTCTTGTGTTTAATAGAACAAATCTGAGTCCATTCAGCAATGGAAAATAAAGTGGGAGAGAAGCAAACTATTATGGTTATTGTAATACTAGAGGTTTGCAAGACTCTGCCAAGGGATGAGTTCCTCTTGCAGAGAGCGATCGATGTCATTTTACACACACAAAAAGCTATTACACAGCTCAAAGAGCCACAGGGTCAGCTTTTGGTAACACAAGCCAGCTTGTTACTAAGTAGGATTAAAGGATTACATTTCATTTATATATTCAATTGTCTGTCTATCTGCTTTCCTCAGCGTGCATTATGTGGTTCTTATTACCATAGTACTAGGGCAAATTGAACTTGGCCTTCTTAAAATGTACTATTCTCAATTGCTCTGAAAAGGAAAAGGGTACCATTACCTGGCAGAAGCCAAATGAAGTTAAAAAAAAAAAGGTGTATATAAATAAACTGGTAAAACAAATTTAGACTGATCATATGAAAAAAAAAATGCAAGATAGACTTGTGGATCCTAGGCTCACTGGCCCCTTTTCTGTCTATATTCCAGTAGCCCATCCTCTCAGCTCATATTTCTGTCTGTGACAGATTAAAAATAGCCATATGCTGGTGAGCAATACCTGCAATCTCAGTACTTGGGAGGCAGAGGCAGGGGGATCACAGGTTCAAGGCCAGCCTCAGAAATTTAGTGAGACCCTCAGCAATTTAGCGAGATCCTGTTTCAAAATAAAAAATAAAATGGGCTGGCGTACAACTCTATGGGTTCAAACCCGAGTACCAAAACAAAACAAACAAACAAAAAAGGCCATGAATTCCTTGACACTCTCTTCATAGAGATAGAGGGTTATCCTTGAAGCTGGCAGGCTCTGTGACTATTTTGACTAATGGAGTGCTATAAAGTGACGTCATGCTAGTATCTAAGACGAGGCCATAAGATATTGGAATGCTTGTTATTGAAGCCCTGGAAGCTGCAATGTGAGAAGCCTGTGTCCCTCTGGAGGAGATTATGGAAAGAGTCTGAGACATATGGAGAGGAGCTGCAGAATCCAGCTTTCTAACCATCCCTGCTGAGACTCAGTTCAGTGGCCAGCTCCATAGCACCAGGTGGCTGTTACTTGAAGTCACTAAATTTTAGAGTACTTTATTGCACAATAATAGATAACCACAACCTGTCTCAGAACGAATGTGGCAAGTTCTCTCTGCTAGGTAAACCAGGCTTGTGTCCTGCTGAAACACAACCATATTGTTTACATATTGTTTATGGCTATACAAAGGCAAAGTTGGGACATTTTGCAAAGAAAACCATATGGCCCACAAAGCCTAAACTATTTATAACTTGACCCTTTATTGAAAAAGTTTACTAAGCCCTCTCCTAGAAAAAGTCTTACCCATGAAATTCATAACAACTAACCTATTACCATTCACCATCTAAAATCTCACTAGAGTAGGACACAGAGATCTTATTCTGACTGTGGCCAAGGCAGATGACCTTGGTAAGCCAGTTTGCCTCTCTGGGTCTCAGTTCCCTCCTTTATAAAATGAGGCTGGACTGGATCGGTCCTTCCCTGAAACACTACATCCATAGCATGCTCTGTGCAAAAAACAGGCCAGTAGTCACACTGTAGGGGAAACACTGCATACTATTTCTCCTACTGCAAATACAAAATGCATAGTCAGCATTCTGCAGTGAAGAGACCAGATCATCTTTGTTTACATGAGTGTTTTCTCAAACATTTTTGGTATCAAGGTTCTTTTCCCATCCTGTTCTACAGGGAACCCAGATTGTAAAGAACACAGCCTGAGAAACACTATCCTGGGTGCTCTTGAGGGATCTTTTTTACTCCAATAGTGCCTGAATCTGGGATTCATTCTTCTGACTCCAGAGAGTTAACTTTTTTTTTCAGTGCTCTTTTAGATTTCTTTTTCCAAAAACTGCTGCCTTTAATTTCTTTGCAATGTGAAACTCTGCCAGAAAAATCTGCTGACGTTTCAGAATGGAGATGCAATGGCCAATTAAGCAAGTTGCAAATTCTCCTAAGGGAACTAAAATGACACAGTGATCGCCAATCTTTGGAATGACAATTATAATTATGGTCTTGAAAGTAAGGGGATGAATGCAGACACATTTTTAAATTGCCACTGGTTTTTGTAAATCTGAAGATTTCTTCACGTGTGCCAAAATAGAGTGTATGACTCCTCCTTAGCATTACAAATGTTATTCATGAAATATCAAATGTTTAGAAAATGTTAAGTGCAATAAAACCTTACTCATTCAAATTGCTTGTTTAAAATGCCAGGTTATTTGACCAGTTATACTAACAAGGAGGTATTTATCTTTCTAAGATAGTGACAGGGCAAGACTGTCTTCCAAGTGCATGTGGTCTTTTGAGATTCCTGACTTGGGTGCAAGTCCTTAAGCAGCTCACTAGCTTTTAAGTATGCACGTGTGTTTTCTTGGTTCCAGATGTATCAAATAATATTAGATGTATAATGACTCAATGACCAATCCTCTCAGCAGCTAAGATACATCAATTTAATAGGACTTGAGTATTTTCTTTAGTAATTATTAGGAATAAATGTTAATAAACTCATTCTCAAAAAAATAAAAGGCATTTTACTCCAACAAATCTTCTACACTTCAATTTTCATTTGGATGTCAGTTTCCCAGAATATTAAACTGATAAATGGCCATATAAGACTATTCTAAAAATTGGACATAATAGCATAGTTCCTGAGTTTTGGTAGCTGGACAATAAGGATTGCTTTCTTCCCGCTGTAAATTACTACAGGACCGGGGCTGAGTGATGCATTCTTTTATATTCATTCAATGCTTTAATCATACATTCCACGGTGTAAATGGACTTTATTAGTAGGTAATGTGGCATTAAACCTCTTAAGGAAGAACTCCAGGCTCTAAGCTGTCCTAATTATCTGCAGAGTAGCTAACTAGGTATGTGTGCATGTGTGTGTAGGGTAGGTATGGTTGAGGCAAGAGGAAACTTGCTTTGGAACCAGACAGATCTACATCTAACTCTAATTTGCTGTGCAACTGCATGGAAATCATTTAACCCCTCTTTTCAGTTGCCTCAACTTTAAAATGGGCATGATATTGCCTATTTTACTAGGGAACTGAAGATCACAATCTATGTAAAATATCTAGCACTCCATCTGGCCCATCAAAAGCATCTAATGAAAGAATGCATTATTATTCCTCTTGCTTATACATTCACCACTCATTCAACAGATACTGATTACATGCCCACTGTGACACAGAAATAAGCTACAACAGTGGAGGCATTGGTCTTTATAGAGTCTCAGTGACCAGACATGGTGTGGTGCAAAGTGTACCTGGTAGTTACAACAGACACACCTGGACAGTGCATATTGTGTGCCAGGCACCTCACCACATATTTACTCATTGAATCCTTACACCAGTCTCATGAAGCAGGTGCCTGCCCAAGATTACATAGCTAGTCAGGGTGGGTTTGAACTTGGACATCTGGCTCCAGGCTGTTCTTTTTAACAGCTATGCTGTGTTGCCTTTCTAAAGATTCCAATTGGATTTTATACTTTCACAGAACATAAATGAAAAAAAAAAAAGACAGGTATTTCCTTTAGAAAACATAGGCACAGAAATAGCAAGTCCATTGAGCAAGTGGAGACACTGACTGGCCACCAGTGACCCAGAGCCTGGTGACAGCAGTCACCTCCCGCCACCCCACCCCACATTGCTCAACTTCCAATGCAGCAGCTGTTTTTTGGCAATGGCACTAGGAGAAAAGTTGCTATAATACAGTATTTCATTGCACACAACCCTGATCCTTTCATCTGCTATAATCAAGGGGTTCCCCTAATTCCAATCAATTCTTGACCTTCAACATCATAATTTTATATGCCTGCCAGAACCTTCAGGCAGAAAAGTTAAAGGAAAGTCAAATTGGCATGTTTTATTTACTTTTTTTTTTTTCTTAAAAATGCCCACATGATGGGATGCTGTGTGCTAAGTGGTTTTCTGAGTCTCTGCCAGGTAATCAAGGCAGTAGGTATGGGACACTAAGTTCATTTCTTCTTACAATTCAGTTCTGGATGCCTGAGCATAACCAACATGAAAGCAGCTTGTTCCAAGAAATCCTGTAGATTTATGACAACTCACCATTAGTACCATCATTCTAGAATAAAAATGATATTGCTAATATGAAAAAATCCAGCTGGGTATGGTGGTGCATGCCTGTAATCCCAGTATTTGGGAGGCTGAGACAGGAGGATCGCAGGTTTGTGGCCAGCCTCAGCAACTTAGGATACTCAACAATTTAGACCCCATTTCAAAATAAAAAATAAAAAAAAAATAGGGCTGGGAATGTAGCTCAGAGGTAGAATGCCCCTGGGTTCAATCCCTAGTACCACCAAAACAAAACAAAACAAAACACTACCCTCTTCTATCTAGTCATGAATAATTAGGACAAAAAATAAAATAAAAATGAGTATACTTACAGGAGGGCATTGTGCAAGTTTATCAGCTGCTACTAGCTGCACATTCAAATGTTTACTTTGGGACTTTCCTCTAGATTTAATCAATCGCTGTAAAACCTAATAAAAGAAGATATGAACTTGAGTTACTGTCAATGAGTTGAAAGAAAATAAATAAACCAGGATCTTTTTTATAGGTTGTTTAGCCCTAAGGATTAGTAAAGAGGAAATACAACGTGAGAAATCACGTACTATATAAACTCTGTTGCATCATCTGCTTACACTGACTTTCAGTACAGTGGACTGGATATGCTCATCCTATTCTAGCTTGGTGTGAGGTTTCGATGGGATCTTGAGTTCTCCCCTTAGATTTCGAAATGTCTTTGAGATTTCAGAGAGTGTCCTACAAAAGTGGAGGAACTGGTCTGTACATACCAGGTCACTTATGTTGAGTAATACTTTGATTTTATTCTGTTGAGTAAGATTTTGGTTTACTACCTCCATGTCAGATAAATATCTTTTTTGTCATCAGTAGCTAATGAGACATTCCAGTTTAATTTCACATTAATCAGACTATTTCAAACTTGGAAGTCTAGGCCAAACACTCGCATTGGTACACTGCTACACATAAGCCAGTGATATATCTATGTCCTTCAGTCACTGCTATAACTGCATTTGGCCATACCTTCTCCTTTTCCTTAATTTTTTTGTTAACTGAAACAGTGCTAATCTGTATGATAACTCAGCACCCCTCATTCTGTGCTCAAGGGCACCCCAGGGATGGGGCTGTAGGTCAGGTTGACTTCCTTCATTGCAGTGAATGCTGCTTGAGTCCTTAGCTGCTCTGGGTCAGGGAGACCTCCAAGAGGTTGAGGCAATTTCGTCCATGCTACTGACTCCCCAAAGATACTGGTTTGGTCAGAATTTCCAAGGTCACTGCTCAGAAGCAGTGACAGTAGACAAAAGTTTGAGACTTCAGATAGTTGGGAAAATACAGTTTCTTTAGACTTTTTCCACCCATGGAAGGAGACCACTGCTCTGGTGTGAATTTGCATTTAGACAAGTAAAATACATTCTAGGAGGCACTGAAAAAAATAACTATTAAGATAACACTTCCCAGGGGTATCTGTTTCATATTAACTTTTTAGAATATTATCACTTTTTAAAAAAGAAAAGACACCCAAATCAAGAGGCCATTTTGGGGGCTCGCTTTTATTTTATCTCCCCCAATGACACAAACGTAGCAAATTGTGCTTAATCATGAAATAACTATGTTCCTCAAAGAATTCAACCTACACACAAATGTTAAGGTTTGAAATATTTCCTTAAATTTACACACTGATATTTCACCTTATATATGATAAGTATAGATACCTTTCTTAAACTATGTGCTCTCTCAACTGGGGAGAGAATCAATAATATCCAAGAAATTTACCAAGATAGAACCTATAGTGTATGAAAGCCCAGAGTCTACTTTTCCTTACCTTTCTTACCTTTTTTTTGCTTGTATTATATATGTGCATACTGTCTAGTTTGGCAACAGTGGACACTATAAAGGAATGGATTACTCTTTATTTGCTATCTCAAAATTCCCAGAACCCGTAGACTATTTCAAAATGTGTTCATTGATACAATCTCAATAAGATATTTTTCTCAATTACTAACAACAACAAAAAGCACAGAGCTAAGTACGTTTCAAAAGAAACACGCTTCTAATCCTTCAGAAAGAAACGAACGGATTACCTTTGGAGATGAAACTTTCACATGAACAATAATTGGTGCTAAGGAGGTCTTTATAAGTTGTGCTGGGTGATTGATAGTGTCTGCATCAAGAACCACCAGTTGCAATGATCTTGCCAACTCAAAGATTCTTTCAATTTCACTTTGTACTTCCGCTAAAAAGGGAAACAATAAATAACAAATACTCATTATTCTAATTAGCTAGTATTTAAATTAAAAGAAACTATGCCTTTCAGATATTTTTATCTACATTACAAAACACAATGTCTTGAATATTCATAGTTCTGTTACTTTAATAACTCTTCCAGAGAGAGAGAGAGAGAGAGAGAGAGAGAGAGAGAGATTGAGTTCTGCATAAAATAAAATAGTTGGTGGAAAAACTTGAGAGCACTCTGGATTTGCTTCTTACATTCAACTTAATATTTAGCTACTTGTATAGCTATAGTGATACTTTTATGCAGTTTTTTGATTGTTGCTTTATTTTAAAGAACTCTGAAACCACATTTAAGAAATAACTGGGATAGACTTCAAAACAACATCAGAGAGAAAGCAAATTGCATTGAAATCTATCTATCTTTCTTTTGTTTGTTTGTTGTTGTTGTACTGGGGTTTGAACCCAGAGGCACTCTATCATTGAGTTGCATCCCCACAACTATTTTATTTTTAATTTTGAGACAGTCTTGCTAAGTTGCCCAGACTGGCCTCAAACTTGTGATCCTCCTGCCTCGCCTTCCAAATTACTGTGATTATAGACATGCGCCACCAGTCAAGAAACAATGAAATATTTCTATCAACAAGTTATATTTTAATATTGTGTAGGTGTACTTTGGGGGGGGGTATTAGGATTGAACCTACATGCATTCTATCCCTGAGCTATATCCTAAGTCCTTTTTATTTTGAAACAGGGTCTTGCCAAATTGCTAAGGGTATTGCTAAGTTGCTGAGACTGGCCTGAAACCTGAGATCCTCCAGTCTCAGCCTCTTAAGTACTGGGATTATGTAGACATGCTTAACATCCACATACACAACTCAGCCAGGCATGGTGGCGTGGCACACATCTGTAATTCTAGTACTTTGGACTGAGATAGGAGGATCACAAGTTCAAGGCCAACCTGGGCAATTTAGTGAAACCTTATCTCAAAATAAGAAATAAAAAGAGCTGAGGGTGTAGCTTAGTGATAGAGTGCTCCTATTTTCCATATTAAAGAATATAAATTTAAAGAGTCAGCCAGGCATCGTACTTGGAGGCTGAGACAGGAAAATCATAGGTTCAAGGACAGCCTCAGCTATGTAGCAAGACTCACAGCAACCTAGCAAGACACTGTTTCAAGACAAAAAATAAAAAAGGGCTGGGGGTGTAGGTTGGATGTAAAATGCCCCCGAGTTCAATCCTTAATACATTCTTCCTCCCCCCTCAAAATAGTCAACATATCATTTTTCATATTTTCTAGTACCAGTGGCCTGAAATATTTCATGTTGCTTTGAAGGGTGACTAGCTTTCAAGATATCAACTTACAAAAATTGGATAAGTAGGTTTATTTGCCAAATTCCTCCAAGATCATATTCTACATTTGTTATTAATAGCAAACATTAACCCCCCCCCCACACACACACATCTTTCTGGCATGTCAGAAACAGTTTAGAAAGAATTTTTTCTTAAAAAGGAAATTTGGAAAATAAAGTGAACTTTGACCCTCAGCGAATTTCAGCTTCAATATGTTTGAGGATGTCCTCAATGCCATTGTCATTCATCTGCCGCTGGTTCAAGGGAACTTGTGCTCAGGATTATACCAGAACAAATCTATATTGTTTTAACCTTCCAATATTAATATGTAATATTTTCCAAAGCAGCAAAAAGGCAGTGACAAACAGAGTGCCGTGGTACGAGCACCCTTGGAGTCTCTATCTAAAAAACGCAGGACTATCCGGGCCTTATGTACCAGCAATAGGGTTAAGCATAGTTTCTGACAGGAGAAAGAGGCAGGCATGCCTACTGCTTAACTAACACAAGACTTTGGGGCAGTGGGCACGCAGGCATAAGCAGAGAAGTAGAGCCTGGTTAGGGCGAGCCAGGGGGCCACACTGCATACTGGGGTGAGCCCAGTATATATACTATAGTCAGTAAATTATAGGTGTGAAGAAGAGAAAGGCAGTTTTATCTACATAGATCATTTTCTCTAAGACATAAACCTCAACCAAACCAAACAATCATGGCTACTAGACTAATTCTCAGAGGGCTTTCAATGGAGGTTCTTCATAATTCTATTTCTGGCAAAAGAAGCTCTGGAAATTCAGAGACTATGATGTCGGAGGCCTTCAGTGAATGCTTCTACAACCTGAGAAGTTGTTACCTGGGTCTATCTCCCAGCTCTGTGACTGGTATCTACCTTATATCTAAATCTGTTCATATTCTTCCCGTGAACCCAAGGCAACAATTCCCAAAGTGAGTACCTTGGGACAGTAATCCCATATTTCCTATGAATAAAAGGGGTTTTAAGCAAGGGGTACATTGCATACTAGAATAGCTTTTTTTTTTTTTTTTTTTTTTTTTTTTTAGAACTTTAAATGTGTATTACCCTTTGTATGTGAAGGCTACAAGACGTCTTGCAATGAAGAAACATGCCAACTGTTTAGCTTATCATTTCCAAATGGATTTGACCATGGAAAACATTTGGAATGTAATCACTATTAATATCTTATAAAATAAACATTTCATGAAATTTATTTAAGAGGTCCCTTCAGCGAGACAACACTAGAGCCCTAACAGACTGGCCTGTCTTTTTCAGTCTCTTCTCTGCTTGCTCTCAAACATCACACTTTCTTTTTCTGTGCATGCTATGCACAAAAATTGTTGTTTCTCAGTCATAAAATACTTTGTGTGTGTGTACTGGGAATGGAACCCAGGGCATTCTACCTCAGACCTAAGCCTCATCCTTTTTAATTTTTTATTTTGATACAGGGTCTAAATTGCTGTGTACTGGCCTTAAACCCGTGATCCTCCTGTCTCAGCCTCCTAAGTATTAGGATTACAGGCATAGGCCACTGTGGCCAGTCACACAATGCATTAAAAAAAAGTCAATGTTTTTACATTCTTGTGTGCCATGAAGAACCAGATCAGATGTAATTGCTGTGAAGTCTTTTCACATACCCTTTTCTTTCTCCCCTAGCTATTTGCTTATAATTCCATTATCCCAGAATATATATATATTTTTTTTTGCGGTACTGGGGATTGAACTCAGGGGCATTCTACCTCCAAGCTACTCCCCCAGCCCTATTTTGTATTCTTTATTTTGAAACCGGGTCTCACTAAGTTGTGGAGTGCCTCACTAGGTAGCTGAGGCTGGCCGCGAACCTGGATCCTCCGGTCTCAGCCTCCCGAATGCTGGGATTACAAGCGTGCGCCACC
>PVLC010004593.1:0-34067 GCA_004027655.1 Graphiurus murinus | reverse complement strand
TCCCAGAATATTTTAACTATCCCTTCTTTCTTTTTACCTATAGACAAGATACTGTGTCTTAGTTCTATCTGTGTTTCCCAAGTCTAGCATAATGCATGGAACACAAGTGTTCAATATACATTAAATGAAGGAATCTACAAGTGGAGATTAACAACCCAACAACTAGACATAAGTAACTCACAGGGGTTATTATAATAGATTGCCATTAAGTCAGTTCCATTGGTCGGGTATATGACTTTACAGAGTAAACATAAAAACCACACACTAAGATGTACTTTGTTTCTTCCTCAGTATTTACACAATGCCCCCCCCCCCACACACACACACACTCTGATGACAGATGACTAGGTTATAAGGACTGACTTTCCAGGAATACTCATGAAACCCTTGTCTGGTACAGATGGATGGGGAAAAGGCAACCTCACCTTCACTTTCCAGTGTCTCTTAGCCTTTCATCACTTATCAGGAGGAGTGGTTGCAAGTCAAGCATACCATATGGAGTTGAAAGGAGGCAGAAGACAGGAGAACAGAGAAGAGATGCTTGTCTGAGAAATCTCCAACTTAACTGGCTGTCCTTATCACACAGGATATTTGACTTCACTTATTACCTAATCTTATTCACCATCAACACTGCCATCATCACCTCCTCAAGGCCAAAAGGCTGTGGCTTTAGAATGTTTCTCTTTGTGGAGAGCTCTAAACACAGGACTAAAGAAGGAGTCACTAATCTCAGGGATCTACCCTTCATAATTGTTCCATCTGGTATCTGTAGCATTCCTTTACAAAGAAACCAGCCTACAAATATGTATTGGCAATTACCATGTGCCAATCTCATGTCAGGAACACAGAGGTAATGCTTCGTGTCTTCATCCCAACCTGCACAATCCTTAGATCAGGGTCAAGGCACAGCTGCTAGTGGATTCTTGATGAGATGTTAGGGCATGCAATGTATCTTGGAAACTCTTAGTTTCCTATCATCTATAGAGGTCATTTTAGTAGTTTATCAAATATAGCAGCATGGAAGAGCAGTATCTGTTCTAGTTAAAACAAGTTGCCCCACCTGGTGTGGTTGCACACTCCTGTGATCCCAGCTATTTGAAAGGCTGAGACAGGAGGATGGCAAGTTTGAGGCCAGCCTGGGCAGCTTCATGAAACTCTGTCTCAAAATAAAAAATAAAAAGAGCTAGGGGGTGTAGCTCAGCAGTAGAGCACCCCTGGGTTCAATTGCCAGTACCATAGACACATATACACAAAACACAAAAACAGCCAAGTTTCCCTTAGAATGTGAATGCAAAAAGAGAATCCTTGGAAGGATTCTACACCACTCTTGACAGTCGTGGAGACCATGAACAGGCTTTCTGGTTGAATAATATGACTCACCAGCAGCAAGGACTCCCTTCTGTCCACAGCTCCACTTATCTACTACCTTTATTCATCTCCATCATAATTAATTTTAGGATGCTCTCTCACTAGTATCCCAGAAAAGACATGTTTAGACTTCCTGCATGTTCTTAATGGTGCCTGCCATTCCCACTTGAAGATATGGCTATTCCGTGTAGTACCAATAGCAAAAGAAGCAAAACTAAAAACAGCATTAGTAGCTCTTCTTCTAAAGATATGAGAAGGCTGAACCTCTCATTCTCTTTCTTGTCAACTGTGACTCAGGTATGACAGATATCATTAACCTCATTGAGAAGCTTGGCAAAGTGGAGATGAGTGGTTTCACGTGGTTAGGCAGCAGCAGACTAGGAGAGTCCACTGAGGATTCTTCCCATCAGACTAATTAGCTAATTGACTAGAGCTGAGGGAGGGAGGGAGGGAGGGAGAGAGAGAGAGAGAGAGAGAGAGAGAGAGAGAGAGAGAGAGAGAGAGAGAGATGCAAGCAGGCTCTGGCTGCTGCAGGATTTTGTTCCTGTTGTGTCTATGGCTAATATCCTCTTGAGTTATTCAGCCCTTCCCCACTCTGAATGGGGAACAAATTGGAAAAGACATTCACAATCGCACTGTGTGTCATCCCAGTCTGAAAGCAGAGCTTGCAGAAGTACCACATTTAAACATCTTACCTAAGCTGGATCGGGTGTTTGAACGTTCAATTATTGCTCTCTTGCTGGGATTATTTAGGACAGACCTCTTAGCAAGAGAAATGTCAGCTGTCACTCTCGTTATTGATATCCTACAAATAGGAACACAGAAAAGAACAAGCCAGTAAAAATGTTACAAGGCTCTTCAAGTGATTTATAACCACGGTACTTAATAACCACTTTACATACTACAGTAGAACCACAGTATAATAAACACTGGCCACAAGAATTTTAAACAGGTTTTGGCTAGTATCAAACTACAAGCAGAGCAAATGGAGGGAGGTTTTTGGCTGTTTAACTGAAAAACTACTCCAGTAAAAATGCCCTTCCTCCATTAGGGCCTGCCTTGCAAAATTCCCTTTATAATGCATATTACACCAGGTAGGAATAATCAAAACATGTGAATAAACCATGCTCTTTCTAGGAAGCAGCAATACAATTTCCTCACAATTCACAGTTGATTTGCTCTTGAATAAGACCTTCACGAACTACAAATGCTCTGTCCCAGCATTTCCATGCTGCTGGCCATAGGAGGAAACCCTCTTCATTTTGATCATCAAAGACAATCAATCAGTTGGTGGCTAAGTCGTATTTCTTATGCTCAATAGTTAATTCATGATTCATGGAACATTTCTCCACAGGCCCAAAAGGAGGCTTCACTTGTAAGAATGTGAGAAATAGGTTTTCTTCCCTGCAGCCATAGGATTCTTCTTCAGTATATTTGCATATGCCTCTGAATGCATATAGTGGGCAGTCACGGGACAGTATAGTTGAAGGCAGTATGAGGACTGTGCCAGGATTTTGGTAAGTTTGAAATTATCCTGCAGTCATGGAAGAAAAGAATAAAGCAAACACATTGGAAATGAAAGGAGAGAGGAGTCTATTTAAATATGATTTACCAAATGAGAACATCTGGAACTTACACTTTTGAAAGTCTTTATTTTAAATTGGGATTACTCAACTTTCAGTTTTTACCCACCTATAGAATTCAAAGCTTGCCTTTTGAAGTCAGTTACTGCTATCGATGGGCTTTTCCCCATCCTCACCTTCACAGCTTGGCAAAGTTCCCAGAAAGAAGAGAAGCCAAGTGGTACCCTTTTCCCTTTACAGTCAGTGAGTATACCCATTTTCCTCCATGTTCAAACTCCTTTGAGTTTGGAGCAGGCACTAAGATAAGAGTTTTAGCAATTATTGAATCACATTTCATCTCACACCTGTTTTGGGACATTTCTAGTACTGTCGGGAGACTATCAGACTTTTGTGACCTGAAGCCTTGGGAGAATGTACAATAGTCCTTTTGACAAATGGCTGAAATTCACTTCTTTAAAGCAACAGGCTTTAAAGTTCTAGTGTCATTTTAAAGCAAAGCACTGTTTGCCTGCATTATTGTATTTATACTTTGTATGTGGTCAGGATATTTCAAATATTCTAACTTTTTAGAATTTTAAAGCCTTAATAAGTATTGAATGCATCTTCAAGTTGTCCATTGCAGAAACCAAGAGTTTTGCAGAAATACCTCAGGGATCATTTTGAGCACACAGTGAAGGCCAAGTGGGTGGCACTCCAGCTTTACCACCCTTGATGCCAGGGTGTTTGTTTTCTACATTGGGGCTTATATATGATTTCATGGCAAAACATCCTTTAACTGCTAGAAGATGTCAGAAAATACTGGTGTAACAACTTCATTTTACCAAGAAGAAAACTGAAACACAGAGAGAAAGTTCCACATGGTTCCAGGCTAAATAGGTCTAAACTAGGTTCCAGATCGGGGCTTGTCCATAATTTTCTTTCAGTTCAGCTTTCTTCTCAAGCAACTCCATATCTTCAGATATGAGTCAAAATCATCAAGTGCAGATGAACACTCTCGGCCCTTCTCTGAGAGATGGCCAGGATTCAAATAAGATTCAAGTCTCCAAAACTCAGTTGCCCAATGCAGCTTTGAGGCATGAAATCTCATGGGCAGCTCCTTTTCTTTACATAACAAGGCTTGTATGTTTATTGTGTTTCTGCATTCCTTGTTTATTTAAGAATGGTACTATTGGTAGAAACATACTATCCTGTTCAAGAGCAATCTAAGTAACTGACTGAAGATAAGCATGTAGTTTTAGGGACAGAAGTCAACTTTCTAAAATAATGACTTTCAAATTTTCTCATACTGCAAGCCAAATACTGACTTTGGGCTCTTAAAATCTGAAAAGATTATCAACATATACAAACTCTTATTTACAAAATTCTTTTAAATACAGAGTTTAAAAAAATAAATCACTTTATATGTTTAAAATGGAAGAAAAGATATGGGCAATAAAGATTCTTTTCTTAGTTTATTTGCTAATAAAATACAAGTTCATTTGTGAATACAAGTTTTTGTTTGTTCATTTATTTTTTCATTTTGGTGGTACTTGAGATTGAACCCAGAGGAATTCTACTTCTGAGCTAAACCAGCAATTTTAAGGCTTTGAGCTATGCAACTGGTCCTGTCACTATATAGAAGAATAGATATATTATTTGGAAACATGAATTCCACATTGATGTTATAGCTTCCTTATATTTATTGTACTGAATATTAGAAAATATATAAAGTGAAGGGACATATGTTATCTTTAATATGTACAAGCTAGGGAGTAACTGGGATACCAGAGGGACTGCAAACAATGATGGAGATACCTCAGTGGCGCCAAGGAAATGGTCTTAGGGAAGGGGAGGGAGAAAACTAAGGTTCATTATTAGAAATACTAACATTGACTATGTGTATATATGTGAAAATCTCAATGTCAATCTCAGTACTCTGTATTGGGAAGGGGGGAGATGGGGAGGTGGAGGGGCATTAAGTGCTGTGTGCATGTATGTCAATGTCAACATGATTTAAACTATGATGTGAGACAATAATGCACCGATAAAAGCACATTAAAAAAAGAAAATATATCTAGATATCCTCCTTCAAAACTCAACAATGTTTCAAGAGCCTTACTAGCATTAAGTGTAAACTACCCTGGGTTTGTCTACTTTGATTAATCCTTTATAGCTCCATCATCTTATATAACATTCCCTCAAACTGTTGTTTTATTGTGTCTAAGCTATGACACATTATGGTGTGATATTGAAGATGGTCATGGTCTCAAAAGTGAAAAATGAACAGTTCAACACCCAACCCTAATCAAGAAAAAAATATACTATTAATCCCTTGTATCTTTGGATTCCACCTAATATTAAGTATATATAGTAGTTCAGGGAACAACAACAAAAAAAATTGCAAAATTATTAAAAGCTTTATTTACAATTAGAATCATTCGACAAAAAAGCAAAAGCAAATAAGCCTGGAAAAGGAATTAAGCTGTTGTCTAGAATGTCCTCAGAACATTCAATACCTCAGTAGCTAAGCTGCCACTGCACCTGGCTGGCATGACAACAGTGGCTCAACATACACAGCAATTGCACTAACAGCAGCACAAATTTTCCCCTTAAAACTTGCCCAGGCTAAAGCAAGAAAACAAGGGGAGGTATAAACCCTGCCAAGCAAGTGTATTTAAATACTGCATGGAATTGTTAACAACCTGGACCTTTCCCCTCATTTTTGATAGTTGCAGATTGATGTAGTAATTGTCATTTAGCAAATGCAGAATGCACGACGAAGAAATCAGGTAGTCTTAAAAATCCAAACATAAATGATACTGATTAATTTTCTTGGTATATCTTCAAGGGCTTCTTTCATGACTTTTCTTTGTCGAAGGATAGCTCCAGCATTACTGAGCACCTGAAGCAAAGGTAAAGCAGCTAGCAATGTTCCAAATATTCAGACACTTTACAGATAGACTTCTGGTCTGTTGTTCCAATAGCACAAGATTCATGAAGCTTAGGAATTTCTTGAGCATCCCAAGTCCTTTTAATTTTTTGTTAGATTGCTGAGAGCCTTGCTATGTTGCTGAGGCTGTCCTTGAACCTGCAATCTTCCTGTCTCAGCCTCCAAACTACTGGGATTATAGCCTTGTGCCACCTTGCCTGGCTACTAATTCAAGCTATTTGTTAATAAAAATACACATGCATGGAGTAGAGCTCAGGAAAAGATAGATATAACCCTTGAAATCTTTCAGTAAGTTAAAGTAGGAATTCTTTTGCAACGAAACTTACTATTATCAAAATCATACACCAAACCCAATATCCTTTTTAAAATAAAAGGCTTCCCAGAAAAATAATCATATTCACTATCAAATGCTATCTGATTTATATACATTTTAACTTATAGTATCCTTTTTACTTCTTTTCTTGCTATACTCATATACCCAGTGTCTTTCACCATGCTAATGAATCTTTGTTTGATAGACATCCCTAAAAATTTCCCTTGGAAACCTTCCTGTGACATAGTGTTAGTAGTTACTAGTAGTAGGCAAAAAACTAATAGGAGTTCAGTTCCATAGCAGACTAGGTGTAGCAACAAATGTCCCTGAAAACTAGCAAATATTATTCTCTCAATCCAGTAAATCTGAACCCCAACTGTTGCTTATTTCCACTTTGTAATTCATCTTAATTGCTGCAGTGCAATCAATCATGGGCTTATTAGTTTTCTGTGATTTTCTATGGAAAGATACTACTTTCTGTTATTACATTCAGTCAAAAATTCCCATGCTGGTGCCAGGCATGGTGGCACATGCCAAAAATGTCAGTACTTGGGAGGCTGAGACAGGAAGATTGCAGGTTCAAGGCCAGCCTCAGCAACTTAGCAAGATCCTTAGCCACCTAGCAAGGCCCTATTTTAAAATAAAATAAAAAGAGCTTGGGTGTAGCTCGGAAGTAGAATGCCCCTGGATTCAATCCCCAGTCTCTCTCTCTCTCTCATACACACACACACACACACACACACACACACACACACACACACACACACTTCCATGAGACAACTGTAAAATTCTTCTATACTTTACCCTCACTACATATAACATGCAGCCCAGACGGTATAAAACAAAACAATAAGGGAGTGTTCCAAAGAATAGAACAATGTGTTGTCAATAGAATGGGATAGAAGACACAGAAGGACCTAAGTGCTTCCCTGGATCGTTCTCTGGGTGATTGCATGACCATGAACATGTCATGACAGGTTTTGAGTCTCAGTATCCTAATTAATAAAGTGGTGATAAATTTGTCATAGCCATCTTTTGGGATTCTTATCAAACAAGGTAATATGTAAAGGCCCTTTCTTCAGCCGGGCGTGGTGGCATACGCTTGTAATCCCAGTACTTGGGAGGCTGAGACTGAAGGATCCAGGTTCTCGGCCAGCCTCAGCTATTTAGTGAGGCCCTCTGCAACTTAGTGAGACCCTGTTTCAAAATAAAGAACAAAAAAATAGGGCTGGGAGTATAGCTCAGAGGTAGAATGATCCCTGGGTTCAATCCCCACTACTGCAAAAAAAAAAAAAAAAAAGGCCCTTTCTTATTCATAATGTCCTAGGTTAGGCACATATATTATATACAAGATAAATAACTATTCAATATTTGAAGACTGGAAGGAGACAGTTTTCTTATATCCTATTCTCAAAAATTAGCAGTTTATCATGAACTCTCCCATTCCCAGAGTTGTTAAAATTCATATAGCTGAAGGGCTGGGAGAATCAGGTCAGACACAATGTGCCATGATTAGATATAGAAGGGCCCGTTAAAGAGCTCATAAGTTGGTGTTTGGAGCTGAGGGTTGTAATGGACTTATCTGGGTGGTATTCAGTAGACAGGTACAGTGTGGCTGGAGGTGGTTGCTGAAGGTGCGGCCTTGAGGATTATATTTGGTCCCTCCTCCCCTGGCTCCCACTCTGGCTTCTGGCCCCACGATGTGAGCACAGCCCATGTGCTCTCCCTCACTCCACCTCCTGCCTCCAGGCCCTGAGACCTACAGTTCAATCATGCCCCTGGGTTCAATCCCCGGTACCAAAAGAAAAACAAGCAGGGGGTTGGGGGGAGTCGAGAAAGAATTTGAAAGAGAAGAAACTAAGAGTACAAAATAGGGAGATTCAAAGAGGCAGTTCAGTATTCATGGACTGAACCCAAAACCATAAGAAAATAAATCTTCTTTCCTCTAAATTATGGCTGTGAGAATGCAGAACATGATGTAACAAAAATCTGCTAATTTAAATATTCAAGTTTGGCACAAACCTGTTCAATTGTCTTAGTGTTTGAGTTCCCTCAGAGAAGAGGATAGGAGAATGAGACTGATTATGAACAGAAGTCACTGGTGTTCTTTTTCCATTTGTTAAATGCAATCACAAAATCATTTGCCTTCTGACATGGCTTGGCTGTTTTGCAACAGCATTAACATTTCCCTTTTCCTTTTATAAATGAATACTGAAGTGCCTCTTTGAATCTCCCTATTTTGTACTCTTAGTTTCTTATCTTTCAAATTCTTCCTCAACTCCCCCCATCCCCTCCTTTTTTTTCTTTTGGTACTGGTGATTGAACCCAGGAGCATTCTACTTCTGAGCTACATCCCCAACTCTTTTTATTGTTTATTTCAAAACAGTCTTGCTAAGTTGCTGAGGCTAGCTTCAAAACTGTGATTCTCCTGTTTCAGCCTTCCAAGCACTGGGAGTACAGGTGTGTGCAACTACACCTAGCCCCTCTTTTTCTTTACATGATGCTGGGCTGATAGCTTCTCTTAGCTTAAGAGCCTATCCCTTTAGGCTTTATAGTATTCATCACAGATTTTAAGCCATGGTCACATCAGTTACAACATCTCTGATAAATGCCAGGGAGCTAATCCAATCCAGTTGTCAAAAAGCCTACCAGAACAACTTTTGAAGGATTTGAAATGGCCAGTGTAGGTCAACAAACTAGAACTGGCTTGACTGCCTGCTGCTCAGCCAAAGAATGGTAGATTCAACCAGCTGAACAAACCTTGTCAGAAAGCATGACCCCCAGTGGATGTTTGTGGTGTGAAATGAAGAGAGAAGCTCTATGTCCACGAGCAGTTACCATGTCTTCACCAGGCTGAGTGCCACTGTGCACACTGCTGGGCTTGCTTACGGTCTGTGCATGGGATCATTACCTCATGTGGATGTTCACATCTACAGAGGGCCCTCAGGAACTACTTGCTCTTGCACTTTTCACTTTTCTTACATGTACTACAATTAGGCCCCACAATAGCAGCTACAGCAGTAAAACTATATAATAAGTAAAGTAGATCTAAACTGACTCAAATCTTTTTTTGTGTGTGTGTGGTACTGGGGATTGAACCCAGGGGCATTCTACCTCTGAGCTACACTCCCAGCCCTATTTTATTCTTTATTTTGAAACAGGGTCTCACTAAGTTGCAGAGGGCCTCAGTAAGTAGCTGAGGCTGGCCAACAACCTGCAATCTTCCTGTCTCAGACTCCCAAGTACTGAGAATACAAGTGTGTGCCACTATGCCCAGCTGACTCAAATGATTTTTAAGGTATCAAAAGAAAAAAAAAACCATACCCAAGTTTAGGATTCTATAAGTTAAGTAGTTGGACTTTAGTCCATCTAATTCATTGAATTAATTTTTGACCAAGATCTGAAAAGCTGTATTGAATAAGAAAGCCTCCTGGCTAATGAATTCTTTCTTTGCTCTTTCAAAAAAGAACAGGATTATCACCTGTCCATTTTGTCTGAACCTATTTCATTCATAGCCAATGAAACACTGAATAGGTTTCTATGAAAATATGCTGTGGATGCCGTATCACTGTGCTAAAGCCTTCCGTGTAATTGTTCTCTTAACTGGTTTTAATTAAAGACTATTTGTTGCTTTCTCTCCTCTTATTAATTGGTGAAACATAATGCAGCAGATTGTCGTGGCTCAAAATGTAAGGATATTCCCACGCAGAGAACTTGTTGGCATCAGTGAGAAGCTATCAGCCAATTTCTTCTTCCTTATCCCAAGTCGCCACACTCACTGATGAGCGCGTTGTTTTTTTCTGCTGCGCTGGCCTCTTGTTCTTGGAAGCAAATCCACTCTCACCCCCACCTTTAACATCTGTCTTTCTCTAGCTCTGCCATTTACCAGCACAATTCCCAAATAAAATTGTCTAGCATAACCCGTGAGCTATCATATTCTTGAGAAATAGACATTTTAATTATTTTTCATAAATCCCAGTTTGGTATGAATTCACTAATAAATGAGGAAATAAAGACAAACATATACATTTCAATAAAACAAATGAATTATGTTCCTTATCAAGGCCCTGTTTCCCCTGGAAATTCAATGCTGTATTTCATATTTTCAGAGTTCTTTCACTGTATTCTTCCCAAGAATAGAGTAAACTTATAATTAGAGAACTACAATCACTGGAAACACAGATCTACAAATCAATTCAGCATACATGTTCAGTTAAAGAAAAATAAGAATATGAAAACATCTATATGTCTCACCTCCCATCAAACCTGTGCTTCAGGAAATCAAAGAGGGCTTTCTGCATCATGTCTGTTACCTTTGCAGAGGTGAGAAAAAAAGAATGAGGCAAACACACGCAGAGAGAGACAGAGAGAGAAAGAAGTCAAAAGTGAGAGAGGTGGACGGGAAGGATGCTCTGACTGAGCAGAGACCTCGTCACAGCCTAGGGAGGTTACCAAGGGAGGTGTTTTTCATGCGTAATCGAGTTCACTTGGTAATTTCCCCCCTTGGTTCTCCTCCAGGGTGAGGACTAATGTAGTAGTGTTCACCAGACCCAAGGGAAGCTGTCTTCCCTTAGCAGTGGATAGAGTTGCCATTTAGAGATAATAGACTGGCTTCATATACAGGTGCTGGCCATGGCTGGCACACCTGAGTTGTGCCTGCCTCTAGTGAGGAACAGGGAGAGGCCCCAAGGCCAGCCCCGGGCTCAGCCATCCTGCTGTCTGTGCATGTTGATGGAAACTCTCTATGCCCGGGGCTGAATTTTTGTAGCTCACTCTCCTGCTCATCATTTCAACATTTCTAACTTAGAGAAAGTCAGAGACATGGGATTCTTAGCTCTGCCTCAAGAGATTCATTAAGTCATTGAACAAAAGTGTGCTAAGTGCCACACCTTGTCCTAGCTCTGTGGGCATGGTGACCTAGAGGTTGCCCACCTTCAGATTTAAGTGTCACACCCCACCTACTTTTGTCTATACTAGTACAAAGCCCGAATGGTGTCATCTGAAATGTCATGCATCTAAGTGTCCACTCTTCCTTATTACAAGCTATTGTTTAAATCATGTCCAGAGTTTGCTAATGTTTCAGTGTGTGTATATGTATATATATTAAAGATATGTATATATATTAAAAATGAGGAAGCCAAAAAGTATTTGGTAGAATCTACCATTGCTTTGAGTAACCAATAGGGTGAGACTACTTGGTACTTTGAAGTTTAGGTTTGTAGGAAGACTGCTTGTCTATTCTACCTTGTGCTGTTCATTTTCTATTTTTTCTAATAATAATGTGTATGGTTGCAACAAATAACATCCTATTCTTTGAGTTTAATGCAGAGCAAATATCTGACCAAAACTTCTCACTGTAAATGCTTTAAGAGAGATATTTCTAAGCAATGTAATTCATAAAAGATGTGAAGTGTGCAAGACAGGAAAGAGGGCAAAGGGCCACAGAAGCCCCAGGTTGTACCACCCGCCTTCATGTGCGGAGAGCTGGCTTCAGTTAGTGCCCACACGTGAACAGACCCTGGAGGAGCAAGTGCCCAAAAGATCATGTCCTGGGTTCTCGGTCAAGAACTAAAGAGTAACAGATGATGTTTGTACCTCGTAACCTTTCAGTGACGGCCCCACTAACACCACTGGACGCATTGATGGCACAACATCGTAAGGAGGAATGTGCTCCGTCTGAAAAAGATGATTTCACATGCATGACCAGGTGAGGTGGAGCACATCTTCTCCATAGCCACAACATTCACAGTTCTCAGGTTGAACCAAAATAATTATCAAGGGTTCCCACCGAGGAGACTCATCCCTTATTTTATAACCATTTGGGTCACTGAAATGGAGCATTGCAGGCAAATATGTATATTAATCTTAACAGTAAGTTTAAAAAGGAAACACAACTTACCACTTTTTGCTTCTGTTTTGCTAAAAGACAACAATGAAAGCCATATCAAAATATGTAATCTCTGTAAATGATAGTACATGAGTTTAAACGATGGAAGAATGTACCCATTGGTCCCTGCAATTATACTCATTACTTCCCTATTACCCATCTGTAGAGTACTACTCTCTTATTTTATTCTGCACACACCACTTTTGAAGACTCTTGAGAAACAATGCTTTCTCCCTGTACAAACAACCTTATCTTCTGATTTCATGTCGGATGGGAGAGGTAGAGAGAAGCTCATAACAACACTGGAAGTTTCTAGCTAGCCATTAGCTATTAGCCATGGTTTGTTCCCCTGCTGAACACAACTTGCTTGAAGACAAGCTGAACAAATAAAATGTGATGAAAAGAAACAATAAGAATTGGAGCAAAAATGACTATCACCTCATTTTTCTCTATTTGTAACTTTGGCGAACCATGAGATCATTTTTCTGGTCTTTAGATATTTTGGTCCATTTTCTGGAACATTGATATTTTTTCTACTATATTGCTTTTAAACTTCAGATTAACTGATAATCGGTTATTCCTCTTCTTCCTTGTTCATAACAGAGAAAAGTTGCAATGCCCTTGGGAGTGCAGCAAATGGGAATAAAACAAAATATACTCAATATCTGATCAAGGGACCAAGAAGATCCTATATATTTGGGAGCAACTCACACATGTAGTTTAGTTCAGAGTCCTTGAAATCAGGAAGGATTCACATGAACAAGGACCTGTTTCAGAACCAATCCAATTTTGACATGTACAAATAGAACCTTGGACCTGCAATTCTGAATTGGTAATACCAGGTGCTTTAATGTAGCATCAGTATGAAATTAGCCTGAAGGAATCAGAGAATCTGATGGCAGAAAAATTCCTAAATAGATACCTGTATAATTTCTGAAGGTACAACAAACTCCCTATTGAACTACCACTGTCCTTTCATTACCATTAATTCCAAGGCTCAGCTGTCCCCTGACCAAATAGACAAACAACATCATCTGGGCTCTACCTCATTCTCTGCTTCAAACCTCCCAGTCTCTACAGCACGGGCTGCACCAACACATCCATAAGTTTTACATGGAGACTGGACATTTTCTTAAGAGTCTATTGGCCCTTACCATCTTAAAGTCTAATGGGATCTTGAGTAGAATAGTGAACTTGCTGCAAATTAGTTTACATAATAAAACAGTTACTAACTCTGGGGACAAATAAGATTTTTCAAAATTATACTAAAATGATTTGAATTTTTAAGTCATTAGTACTCTAAATCAAAACAAATTATCATTGGAAGCAACTAAGCAATGAAAGATTGCATAAAAGAACCTTTAAATCAAGCCTTTAACTTACTTTCAAATTACTGAAAATGCTTGCATGTGTGCTCAATATTTTTTAAAAAAGTAATATATTCCATTAAAAGAAATCCTTCACCTGTTGATGTGGGAGTTGCTCGAAATGTCCCTGATACCATTTCTCCAAGACTTGAAGAAGAATTTCCACTTGATTTCCTAGGATATAAAAAGGAACTTAAGACTCACTCCTCAGACTCTTTGAAAATAAAACTTGAGAGTACAAAGATTTCTTTGGCCTTAATTCTACTAAATAATTCAAAGCACACCAAATCCTGCTAGAGAGAGCAACTTCAAGAATCTGTTCAAATTTTTTCTTTGACCTCATTTCTCAGAGAATGTGGAAAACTAATGGAGACCCAGAAATACCTTGCAAAAGTATTTCTTCTAGTTGTTCAACGCAGAAATGAGGCAAAAGAATCCCTGAAAGGAATGTTCTTCTCAAGAATTGCTTGTTTGCCTAACATCAGTCACCAGCGTACTAGTCAGATGTCAAATACAGCTCACAAAAGGTAGGAAGATCTGGAGAAACCATTTGTTTTTTTTTTAAAGCTGTAGTTATGTGAGGGGTCAGAGTTAGAAATTGATAGCAAGGAGTTAGGCACAGATAATATTATTTGTGACCTGAAATGGAAGTTCATCAAACACTGGTGTCCTCATGGGTGCTTTGGAAGTTTCCTCAGAGCCTATGGAGACCTTCGGGAACTTACCTCCTATTTCCTCATCTTCCCCTCAGTGCTCTAGAACACTGTGCCTACAGTCAGGAAAATATAATTTCTCATCCTGTCCTTGCCATTTACTAGTTATGGGACCTTTGGCACATCATAGTGTCTTCCAGCCTTAGTTTCCCCATCTATAGACACAGAAGCTACCTGTACCTCATAGAGTTGGTATAATAACAAAACCAGACCCTGTTTGTGAGCCCTCAGACTGCTGCTCCTGCCACAAAGTGAGCTTTTAGTTAAAAATACATGATAATATTATGGTAATAATAATAGTAACAATAGCATCTTGAAGTAATGATGATAATAAAGTTTACTATCTTATTTAGCAAATATTGATTTTTGTATCCCAGTTCTAGGAGCTAAGAATACAACTACAGGGGAGAGGGATAAAAATCCTTTCTCTTAGTGAGTCACATTCCAGCAGGGAATGTCAGTGCTAAACAAGATACATAGGTAAAATAAGTAAAATTTCTGAGAGTAATAAGTGCAGTAGAGAAAGCGAGGTCTGGGAGGGATAAGAAGTACAGGGAAATTAAAATTGGGTAAATTTTTAAATATGGTGGGCAGGAAAGGGGTCATTGCAAAGGTGATATTCAACAAAGATCTGGAGTGGATGAAGAAGGATCTGGTGAAAATGTGAAGGAAAGGGTTCTAGCAAGAGGAAACAGTAGATGTAAAGGGACAGGGCATAACCATACCATACCAAAAGGATTCATAGTTAATATTAGTTTAGGCATGTTATACACTAAAAAGATCCATGGGTAAAAGTGAGATTAACTGTACTTCTATGATCTCTTATTACTATTGAAAAGGTTCCCGTTAGGAATGGATCTACCATATGATCCAGCTATACCACTCTTGAGTATATTTCTAAAGAGGTTGAAACTAGAGAACTACAGTAATATTTGCATACCCAAGTTCAGAGCAGCACAATTCACAATAGTCAAATTATGAAACTAGCCCAGGTGTCCATCAACAGATGAATGGATTACAAAACTATGAGAAACACACACAATAGAATTCTACTCAGCAATAACAAAGAATAAAATAATGCCATTTTCAAGAAAATGAAAGGACCTGGAGAACATTATGTTAAGTGAGATTAGCCTGTCACAGAAAGTGAAGGGACATGTGTTTTCTTTAATATGCACAAGCTAGGGAGTAACTGGGATACTAGAAGGACTCTAGATAATGGAGGAGAAACCTCAGTGGAGACAGGGAAGTGGTCCAAGGGAAGAGGAGGAGTAAGACTGAGGTACATTATTGAAAATACTAACATCAACTGTGTGTATATATGTAAAAATCCCAATATCAGTCTCAGTCTTCTGTATGGGAAGGGGGAAGATGGGGAGATGAGGGGAGGCACCAAGTGCTGTGTCCAGGTATGCCAATGTCAACATGATTTACATTATGATGTGAGATGATAATGCACCAATTAAAACATGTAAAGAAAAAAAAAAGTTCCCATAAGGACAAAGGCACCAGGGACACTAAAAAACAGAAGAGGCTGGGCAAAATGGCACATACCAGTAACCCCAAGCTCATAAAAGGTAGGAAGATCTGGAGAAACCATTTGTTTTTTTTAAAGCTGTAGTTATGTGAGGGGTTAGAGTTAGAAATTGATAGCAAGGAGTCAGTCACAGATAATATTATTTGTGACCTGAAATGGAAGTTCATCAAACACTGGTGTCCTCATGGGTGCTTTGGAAGTTTCCTCAGAGCCTGTGGAGACCCTCGGGAACTTACCTCCTATTTCCTCATCTTCCCCTCAGTGCTCTAGAACACTGTGCCTACAGTCAGGAAAATATAATTTCTCATCCCGTCCTTGTCATTTACTGGGAGGCTGAGACAGAATTGCAGGTTAAAGGACAGTCTCAGCAACTTACTGAGACCCTCAGCAACTTAGTGAGACCGTTTCAAAATAAAATAGGGCTGGGGATGTAAGTTGGAAGTAGAATGCCTCTAGGTTCAATCCCCAGTACCAAAAACAAAAACAAGACAGAAGAGTTTTTTTAATAACAAAGGAGCCCAAGAGAAAATGTAGGTTGAGAGTCAAGAGGTGGAAAAAAACTGCTTCTATATTAGGACTTTCAAAAGCTTCTATCAAGTCAATGTTTCAACACAAGCTGCAATATAATATATGCAGGCTCAGTAGGAGTCGTATCTCTCTTCTCTCAAGTGTGCTTGTGTTCCTGGGACTTTTAATGCTCTGGGGTTTATGTAGCTGCTTCACCAGAGGCTGATTCATCAGAGCTAGACTATCTTCACCCCAGTACTAGGAGATGGTGGATGCCACAAAAAGCCCAGGTGGAGACGGAGCTACTAGGACTGTACATGAACCATCTCATCCTGTGCCACTTGACAAAGAGTCTTTGAAAATGAACCAAGAAAAGCCATAATGCCAAGTCAGGCCAGCACTCATGTGCTGTTCTGACAAACGACGTTACATGTGACTCTCACAGAGGAAAGCTCAAGTTGCAAGGAGGGTTTGCTGAGGCCACAGAACACACTTCCAGAGTGGAATCCATGTACACTGTAGCAGTGCTGGGCTTCAGCATGCAATGGAGAGTGAAATTTGAAACCTGTTTGTGTCGATTTCAGAAACACCCTGTATGCACAAAAGTATCTTTTACTTTAAAAGCATTTTTATTATAATAAGTAAATTTGAAAATATCAACTAATTTTCCTACATACAAAAAAAGAGAGAGAAAGAAGGAAGGAAGGAAGGAAGGAAGGAAGGAAGGAAGGAAGGAGAAGAGAGAGAGGGAGGGAAGGAGGGAGGCAGGGAGGGAGGGAGAGAGAGAGAGAGAGAGAGAGAGAGAGAGAGAGAGAGAGAGAGATATGTTGGTTCTAGAAAGGATGGGACCTTACCCTCCGTGAAAACGTCCTCTTTTTTGCTCTTGCTGAATCCGTATATTCTCCAATCTGAGTGGACTTGGGATGAAGCCAATCTCACAACCCTCTTTCACCAGCCTTCCTATCCACCAATCATTGTTATATTTCTGGAATGCAGAAGGAAAACTGCTATCAATAGTAATTCACTTATCTTCACATTCCAGGAATTAATTTCAGGGGACCAGAAGAACAAAACTATTTATATGACATAGTACATTCTACATATAAATACAGTTACATATAAATATAAATGCAATTTATACATATAAATACAATTTACATTGTATTATACTGTATTGTAGTAAATAGTTTAGGCTTATAGACTAAAGCAGGTTCTGCAGACTTTTTCCCCTGTAAAGGCTCAGATAGTAAATATTTTAGGTTTCACTGGCCATATGGTCTCTGCTACAACTACTTGAATCTGCTATCCTAGTGTGAAAGCAGCCGCAGAACAAACAAGTGCACTGAGCTGTTTCAATAAAACTTTTTTTTTTTTTTTTACAACAAAGGCAGTGAGCCAGCCTCAACCTGTGACTGTAGTTTGCCAACCTTATCAAAGTCAGTCCTAACCTTTAGATTCCTTTAGTCTTTGTTAAGAAGCCCTGGCCAATTCTTCAGCAATAGATTTTATTGGGAAAAATATGAAACAATGTAAAAGGAACTATGGAAAGCAAGATAGGTACAGCTCAGATGAAACACATTTAATATTCTGTTATTTGTTAAGCATTGAGGTAAAAATTACATGATACTATCTGTAATCTGTTCTCTTGGAAATACAGGTTTGCAAATTAAGGTCTATCTCACTATCTGAAGAAAAAGAAGCCTACTCTCACAAAGTCTGAGCATATTATCGATTCGTACATAAAATTTTATCTCCAAATGGCCTGAAGCCAACAGGAACTCCAAGATTTCCACTTAAAAACAGTTTCATGACATGTAAACTTGGGATACAATTCAATACAAAGGTTCCAACAAATGTGAGGCAAGACTGTCAACATGGCCTTACTTGATAGGCCAGCAAAACTGTATTTATAATTATTGGTTTGGTTAATTCTAGAGTAGAAAGCAATCTAGACCAAGCCACCACCCTCAAGGGAAGGTTTCAGCTAGGTCATTTTTAGAAAATAGATATCAATCCTATTGTTTAAATCCTCTAGAGATGATTCCAAAAACTTCCTTTACTGTCTTTATCAGCATTAGGCAAGATAACTTTCTCTCTCTCTTTGATCTTGTATATATTTATATTTTCAAAATGTAATTACTACATGTAGGATGCTTTGCTTAGCTCAAAGAAAAGTAGAATTTACCTGTCTAGGATACTGACACATTGTGAAGGAAGACTGGATGGTTTCATTGAATCACCACAGCATGAAATTCTGAGTACTTTGAGTAATTCTGAGTAATAGCCTCACACTCAAAAGAAAATGATATGGTAGGATTTGGCCTTTTTTATACATGCAGCTCCTACACAAGACATGTGTGGAATGAAAGATGAGACTGGACTGAAAGAAGCATGAGTTGACCTAATATAAAAATCTTAAACAATTTAGGTCTTAGTTTTCCCCACTTCTGATCTTTTATCTTAGGATGACAGGCCTAAAATAAGAAGACTAATTCGTAAATAAGAAAAAGCAAGCAAATCCTTTTAGAATCCTTGGTGCATAGGTCTGGAATTTAAATTTTACTGTGATGGGGACAAAACAGACCATGAGTCATAGTTTCCGAGGGCTCAAGTTATTTCCTGAAATTAAGTTAGCCTACTGGAATACTAATTTGTTAAATAGTACCCAAATGACCTTAAAGGGCTTCCTAAAATGGCTAATGCAACTTCTCAAAATGGTTTAATTTAGTTCTAGGAAACAGATAAAGTGCAGTGAGTCTGGCTCAATGTGAGTGAAAGTTCTCTGAGCTCCTTAGGAGAAAGTCACTATGTAAATTCAAGAGCTTAATCTACTCATCATTTGGCTTTTGGGACAAACAGAGCTGTCACTCTTCTCTGCCTTGAAGCTTTTTCCTTACTGAGAAAGTACTTAGAACAATGCATGAGAGATGGCCTTCTAGGTGACAGGTGGGAGGAACGGCTACAACTTAACTATAGAATGCATTTGTCGCATTGCTGATGTTCTAGGAGCTTGTGTTAGCTTTATGGAAAGGTCACTTTAGTGTTGTTCTCATCTTTTTCATATTTATTTCCCTAAAATGATGAGAACATTCTCTTTCTAAGATATATTAAAATCTGATCTTTCAAGATCAGAAAATAAGTGGCTTTGGTATACGTAGGGTTACCAGCTTAATACTATACTATATATTAAGGTGCCAGACTAAAGAGGAAGTCCGTAATCAAAAGGTATATAGATCCCAAAACAACCAACAGGATGAATTAAATAGTGACAAAGAGGAGCATGAAGGCTGCAAACTCAAAGTAATGATAAGGAAATGGAAATGTTAATTACCTTGATTTGATCAGGTATAAATAGATTGTAGTATCATATTGTACCTCATCAATGTGCACAATCATTATATGTTAATCAAAAACTTCAAAAAAAGTTTGAGATGGAAATGTTAACTACCCCGATTTGATCATTACATATTGCATATCTGTATCAAATGATCACACTGTGCCCCATAACTGTGGACAATTAAAATGATAATAAATAAATAAGAGAATACTGGTAGAATACAATCCAATACAGAAAAGCAATCCGATACAGTCAGTTGGAATGTTGATGTAAGTGAGTGTGCATATAACGTGGGAGAACTTCTCTCTCTCTCTCTTTTTTTTTAATGTTGCTTCTCCTTGGAAACACTGGGCGTTAGCAACTAATGAATATGGCTTAGTCATTTTGATGGAAATGGTGAGACATAATCAACTTAATCATTCAGGCGCTGGGGCAGGTATTTCAGGTCAAGGGTCCTTGTCTTCTAGGCAAATGTGAATATCCTCACCTCACCCACTATCAAGAAAGGAGGAGCCATCAAGCTGATGTTTCCTCAGTTTCCCATTTCCAAAGCTCTGAGCAGTCTACGTCCGCACTCATCTTTCCCTGAATGTAACAATGAATAAGTGTCCTCTTTCAAGGCCTGTCTCTTCACTCTGTGGATCCCACCTTTCCTGCCTACTCGGAACTCTACCACTTTGGCCATTTCTGCTTTGCCATCCATCTCTCCCCTCCAACCCCTTGTGTTGTTAATATCAACACATACAGTTGCTCCAGGAGCTCCTACCTTGAGAGAAGATCTCTTTTGACTTCTTGCCCTCCTTAGCCTACTGTCTGGCCAGTGTCAACCTCCTCGAAAGCATTGTCTACACTGCTAAACACATTTCCTACTGCCTCCTATTTCCTCGTTCACAATTCCACAGACAGTGGTCCCACTGATTCCATGCTCCTGGACTGTAGAATGCAGAGTTTCAAAGGCAATGATTTTCAAAATCAATGATATATTTACCCGGTACCTGTCATTGGGGACTGGGGGTTGAGGTGTAAGTGCAGGTGGGCTCAGAGACATTAAGCGATGTGTTTATGTGTAGCACATTCTTCAGGCACCTCCATTCTCAGGTGTCACTTCATTTTTCTTCCTTCCTGAGCTCTTTTCTTTAAGATTCTATTTCTGACCCCTTCCCCTAGCAGAGGTAGTGGAGACTGTCAAGTGAGAAAATCCTCCAACAATACCCCCAACCTCACTGGAAAACTCGGTGTAAAACAAGAAGGTTCAAAGAAGGTCAGACCTTCCTCCTGACTCTGCCTAAGCCCTGTATCTATTCTCCAGGTGTTACCTCCTCCCCTCTTCTCTAGCTCTTCCCTCAATTAGCTGTCCCTTTTCCTTCCAGTGTATTTTGTTGGGCTTATCAATGCAGCGTGGACAATATGCTTAAATCTTTCCCATACTGAAAAGCATAAATATACATAAATATTTTAAAAGGCTTCAGCCAGGCATGGTGTCACACACTGGCAATCCTGTACCTGGGAGGCTAAGGTAGGAGGATTGCAGGTTCAAGGCCAGCCTCAACAACTTAGCAAGACCTTTAGCAATTTAGTGAGACCCTGTCTCAAAATAAAAACAAAACTGGGGTTGGCATGTAGCTCAGAAGTAGAATGCCCCTGGGTTCAATCCCTAGTACCACGATAAATAAGTAAATAAATGAATAAATAAGGAAATCAATCAATCAATAATTAATAAAAATTAAAGATTTCTTCAGCCCTGTGCTGTCTTCCTCTGACTAGAACTCATTCTTCTGTTCAACCAAAAACACTTAGAAAAAGCACATTAATGTTCCTATCCTCTGGCCTCCAGATGACGTGGTTAAGGCCCTTACAAGCACCTTCTGGGGCAACTTCACAACAGCCCAGACACAAGGCACCTAAAAGCAAATTCACAACCCTGCAACAAGTCGGCTCCTCTCTCTGCCTTCTTTGCTTTGCTGGCTAATACTAGAGGCTGATACCATCCTCTGTCCCTCCACACAAGCCAGAAACACTGCTATCACTTTTCACCATCACTCCCTAACCTTCCCCACTGTTCCTGCCCATGTGAGACTGTCAATTCCTGCCTATCTGCCCTAACTCTCCCCAAGCTGCCCACTCCCTCCATCTTCTCTGCTACAGTGACTGCCTGGCCACTGCTCCCTTGCCCATAAGAGCTATTATTCTAACATACAAGATCGGTCACATCTGTCCTTTATTTCTCTCCAGTCCATGGCCTAGTGATAAAGAACAGAGTTCTTGGCATGTCCCAGAAGGTCCTTTTTAAATCTGGCCCTGGCCTTTCTGAACTGGATCCTGCTCTGTATCGCTTCAGCACTGCCCTCTGGCCACACCACACTCCTTGGGGCTATTCCTTCCACCTAAAGCCCACTGCTGCCCCAGCCTGGACTCCCTCAGGCTTCGCCACTCCTGTAGTGAATCCAATTTTTCTATACAGAACTTGCAGGAATTATGGGTGCGTGTCTATCCCTCCCACCGGATCCAGAGCTTCCTGTTCGTGGGGACAGAGATCATCATGTCTGATCCTCTGACACCCAGCACAATGCCTGACATGAAATAGAATTTCAAGTACCTCAGTTAAGTAAGTAAGTGTTTTTTTGTCCCTATTCTATCTTTCTAGGTGCAAGGTCTCAAGTTCTCCTTGTATCACTCAACCCCTTAAAGCTCTCTGTTTCCCAGAGTCCTCTACCCTTTTCTTACTTTTAACACTTTCTAGTAATGATTATATACTATGATGTTCATTCCAAAATCACAGTTCACAAGATTGTAGCCTAGTTCTATAGTTATAACATCCCCTGTAAATGGTCCTTTCTGGGTGGGTTCCATGCCACCAAAGTCGTGTTTCCCTAAATTGGATTCATCAATCAAGATTCTGTAGCCACACAAGAAAACTAAAAGATAGGCTGGGGTTGTAGCTCAAGTGGTATAGTGCTTGCTTAGCATGTGCAAGGCTCTGGGTTTGATCCCAACATCGCACACACACACACACACACACACACACACACACACACACACACACAAAGTGACCAGAGAACCACAGGTCTGTCCTAAATCCATCCTATAATTTCAAAGTTGATGGTGATTCAATGTTGTAAGTGTATGGTAACATAGGCAATGAGCTCAGGCTTCTAAATCTCAGGTAAGAATGATAAGAATGAATAGACTGTGAAAGACCTAGAAAATTAAATGTGGCACCACACTGGCAGCTCCTCAAGTCTCCTCACTGGTCAGTCTGGAGCAGAGATACACCCAGCCTTGGCTTTTTGGCAGGCTAGGGGATGCAGTATGTCCTACATTTACCTCTTTAATGTGTAGAAAGTCCTTGGCATCAAAGGAGATGGCTGTGCTTGGAACAGGCACATCCTCATCCAGGGCGCCACAATAGCTCACATTCGTCTTCACAGCAAATGCTACAGGTTTGGACTAGAGACAGAACCACAGAATAAGGAGAGAGGGGGGAGAAACACAGAGGGGCATTTTTCACATTGAAATGTATCATAGAATGATCAATAGTACCAGGCAGAAGGGGAATCACTTTCAAAGAGGGATCTACTGGGTTTTGCATTCCGAGGTGGTATCAGGCAATCTGCAGAGTTGATTCTGAAAATGATTCCGTCCTATTAGCTGCACCAGTTTTCCTCTCTGGTGGTACTTGCCAACACCCCAAATAAAGAACTGTCCCCTAAAATACTGAGGAAGGATGGACAGGGGTGGGGACAGTCTGCTTTGTTCTCTCATCATAAAAAATATTTTAAATGGTAACAGACACTCTCCCACTTTGGGATACAGGAAATATGTTCTATGTGTTTAAGAGGATTGTTAAATAAATATTTTTAAATAGTCTTATATCTGAAAACCTGTGGTATCCTATGCAGTAGAATATCTTGTCCTGACAAGGAAAACAAGGGCCAGTCTGGGTTAAACCTGGCAGGCAAGGCTCTTTGTATAGCATCTCCTCCCTCACTCACAAAAGCTAGTTAGTTCTGAAACTAATTTTATACAAAGTCCTCCCAGAAAAGAGCTGCTGCTGCCTTGGAGGAGCTGAGCAAGTCCCTAACCTAAGCTCACGGTGTTGCCAATGACATTTGGGTGGCTGCACTGACAAAAGATAGATTCCAAAAAAAAAAAAAATTTAAAACAAGAATTAGCCACATATGAGAAATGAAGGTCCTGAAATTCTGGGCTGCTTTGTTCCTAGTTTGTTTATGGAGACTCTGGCTGGGGACCAACAGTTGGGGCAGGACCCAAGTTAGAGTCTCACTGATGTCCCCTCACAAGAACTGCCGAGAAGTCCCTTTCACCAACAGAACACAGAGCCTGTAGGTGTTGGGGCAAAGGAAACACCTCATGTACCTGCATCCTTCTTCTCCCTCTGCTCTCTAAAAGACTTACTGTGAAATAGAAAAGGGAGGGCATTCGCTTTACTTGGGCTTGAGTTTTTCACTAAGTTAGAAAGGCTAGGTCAACACAGCTTGGAAATCTGCGTGGAGGGCAACAGGAGAAGCTGGCTACTGTGCAGAAAATTTCAGTTGACAAAAGGGTCTGTGTTAGAAAAAGAAGTTATAAGACATAGGATGGGAGATCTCTAGTGACTCTTCTGGTTCTAAAATTCAACTATGCAACCTGTTCCTTGTTGTTTCCTGTGGGCCCACAGGGTAAGGGATATCTAAAGGTCTATTTGGGCTGCGGCTTTTATCAGACATCTCTGCTGCACTTGTCTGAGTGGCTCAAAGTTTGGAACTTAGCTGGACATGGTAGGGCACACTTGTTTCCCAAGCTACTCAGGAGGCTGAGGCAGGAGGATCTCTTGACCCCAGGAGTTTGAGACCTGCCTAGACAACATAACAAGACCCTATCTCAAAACAAAAACAAAACAACCCCCCCAAAAGCAAAATGAGGCACAGTGGTATATGCCTGTAATCCTAGTACTTGGGAGGTTGAGATAGGAGGATCACAGGTTCAAGACCAGTGTGCAATAATTTAGGAAGACCTTATTTCAAAATAAAAGAAAAAAGGACTGGGGATGTAGTTCAGTGGTAGAACACCACTAAATTCAATCCCTGGTAAGAGAAGGAGGAGGGCTGGGGGAGCTCTGAACTTGAGATGGGAGATTGAAATCTAGAGAAAGAAAAGCAATAGGGAACCAGTAGAGAGATCCACAGAGCAGCAGTACATGTTTGGCCTGTTGTAAATGCCTTGCTTTGGACAAGGAGGTGTCAGAAACAGGGGTCATACGCTGGGACCTTAGGAGGCTCTCTGCCAACACTGGGTGGGCATGGCTAGCTTGATGTTGCCATATTGCTAAACTGGAAGATGACCAATAATTTAGTGCTAAACCAAATATAAAAGGGTGAAGGTTCTCAGGAGGGCCCTGAGGATATTACTAACCTCTCTTAAAAGTGAATGGACCAGAGAGCCTTGCAATCTGGAGCCCTATCAGGATGACTAGAAAATGATTATTCCAGAGAAATGTTAGGCTGGGGGAGGGCAGCTGACAGTTGCTGAGCAACATGCTAGTTTTGAACCAAAGACAGAGAGGAAAGTCACCTTTGCTCTCTCAAGCTGGATGGCAGCCTGCTGCTCTCTCTCTTGTCGAATTGCTTCCCGATCTTCTTCCAAAGAGACATCGGAGTCAGACGGCCTGCTTGTGTAGGAATCCGCTGAACCCTGGGAAGAGAGCACAGAACAGCTTCAGTGACGTGACATGCAGCTTCTACTGTCACAGCCATACTGGTATCTTGGGGCGAGCTCCTTTCATTTGCATAGAATCTGAGGCACACACTCTGTGCCTTATTGCATACATAAATTTAGATGGCAGAATATAATTATGCATCTGAGTTATTTGGAAGGTAGCAATGTTGTGAAGGAAAATATTTTGACTAGATTAAGTGCTAGGAAGTAAACTGCAATGGAAGTGATGGGTTATTCAGCCCTTATTCTAGTTTTGTGCTATCTTTATATTATGCCCATACTGATTTGTGGAACTGAAAGTTCCATTCTTTCTTTTATATATACTGTACATGCCAAGAAAAAAGAGACTGGGCATATTACAAGTGTTAAATCCTACCTGTATCTTGGATTACAGATCATCAATTTGTCTAAGATTTCAACAGAGCAAAGAAGCATCCTATATCAGTAAAATGATTTTCCAGTTTCAAGGTCAACACTAGGTTGATGAGAATCTCACTACTTGCTGAGGCTGTCCTTGAACTCGTGATCCTCCTGTCTCAGCCTCCCAAGTACTGGGATTATAGGCTTGCACCACTATGCCCGGCTATGCACAAGCATTTTTTTTTTTTTTTAGCTATTTCTTATTTTGCTTTTGTTTTTTTTATTTTTTATTTTTTATTTTTTTACTGGTGCATTGTAATCATACATCTTTGTTAGGTATAAGCTGATAGAGGCATACATGCACACATCTCTCATTTAACCCTTCCCCAATTCCTGCCCCATTCCCTCCCCCTACCTCCTTCTCAAGTTTAGTGATTGACTTTGATATGTTTGTGAAAATACATCATAATGTACAAGCATTTTTAAAAAGCGTGGATCTATCCATATAGGGGAGGCTTTGCTATCTACTGCAAAACAGAACAAAACTTTAAGAAACAGCTAACTACTTCAACTGCTGCTGTGGAATGTTTTTCTAAACTTGGAAATGTATATTGTATGACTGGGGATGTAGCTTGGCCATAGAATGCTTATCTAGCATGCACAAGGCCACTAGATTCAACCAGGAAGAAAGGAAGGAAGGGAGGAAGGGAGGAAGGGAGGGAGGAAGGAAGATGAGAATGTCGAATATGAATTTGCTACCTCTAAGAATGGTTTTGTCTCTAGGCAGAGGGTGTCATTCTTGTTCCTGCCAGTAATAAATTCTGGTTCAAGGTTTTATCAGAGTTCCTGGGCAAGCCCCAGTTCTACATTCTGTTAAAAAACTTTGTGCAAATTACTGTCACTTTGAGACAGTCTCCTCCTCTATAAATAGGAGACATCACCTACTTCACAGGGTTAAAGAGACATCACCTACTTCACAGGGTTAAATGAAACAAGGTCCTATGAGCAGCTAACTCTGACTAATAACTAGCTCTTACACCTACAGTAGTTAGATACTCTGTACAGCTGTGGGGAAGCTGAGATTTCAACTTGGTTAGTTCAACCACAGAGAGAGGAGGTTCAAACTGCATACTAAGTTGTACTTGATATTATAAAATTTACTCCAGGTTTAGCAGTAAGTATTATAGTATCACACAATCAATTATCTTTCTTACTTCTATTTCTTAGCACTAACATTCCTATCTTCATTTTTAAAGAAAAAAATTAAGAGATTCTATTCATTTTCAACTCACTTTTATACATATGATAGACCATCTTGAAATGGAGCCATTTTTTCTTACTGTATTAACTGCATAGAAAACACACTATAAATTTGATAACTGCAATGTTTCCAAATCCATGTGCTTACTGTAGCACTTTTCCTCTGAAAGTGCCCTTTACAGAGGAAATGAATTTGTTAACCAAATTATAATCAAATTCCTCTGTAGAATTTCCTCTACTGGGGGAAAAATCTGAATCTACCAAAGGGATAAATGCAGAATGTTTGTATAGATGCATTCATTGCCTAAAAAGAGAGCTACCTTGAAATCCTTTAAAAGAGAGTTCTCTCGAAACATATTTTTTGTCCAAATTTATGTGCACCTGCATAAAATCCAGACTAAGAGAAAGGAATGATGGTCCTAAAGTGTCTATGAAAAGTTTGGAGCTACTCCTTGGGAATGCTTTGTGGGAAGTATGTAATGTGGGTTGGCCCATTCTAACATGTTGAACTGGCTGTCATGAGGATGGCTGGACCACAGAGTGATTCTGATACCTACATCAGGAAGGAGACATTGGCCTTCTGTGGGGAACATGTGCTGGGGAAGGCTAGTGAATACAGTTCACAAGACAGCGGCTGCATACCAGAGCAGCGAGTCAAATAGCTAAAATACAAAATCCACCCTTGCCTCCAGGAGATAGCTAATTTCCTGAAACTACCTGAATGACTTTCAAATCCTGGCATTCAGTCATCTCTGGGCACAGGAGAAGTGACTCAAAAACTCCTGCAAATGAAATGTATTTTGAAATTGAGTGCGATTGCACAAATCTCAGAATTACTTAATAAGCTGTACTTTGGCCAAATGTATAGAAACAGAAACTTCTTCTTCACTTTCCTGTTTCTAAGAATCTCAGGAAAAGGTAAAGTCAAGCCTGTGATATCCATTTTCATCACTAATGTTGTATCATCACAACATTCATTGTTTTTGTTTTTTTCAATTAACCTACATTTCTCTGAATATGAAAATTATTGTGGCAGTTTCTCAGAGTCCTAGTAACAGCAGAGAGATAACACCAAGAGTCCAAATCTGGCCCATGCACATGGTTCTGTTATGTCAGTACCAATATGGTTTCTTGTGTTTATTTATTTATTTTTAAATTTTATTTCAACTGGTTGAAAGAGGGCATATTCATGTTGCAGGAGAAAGAAAAGAAAAGATGAAGAAAAGAAACTGTGCTGATTACAGAGGCACAGAGGCAAAGGCAAGCCTGCCACAGGAAAGCTGAGAGAAGACCTCCTGGCTGAACCAAAGGAGGCTGTGGGAAGGGCAGGGGCTATGGCATGCTTGATACAACTGGATGGCAGGTCAGGGGTTACCGAGAGGCTGGCTACACATTTAATGATCAAGAAAAGAAAAGAGAATGCAAGAAGAAATAATGCTAGATGCTAACAGGGTGGAACTGAAGCTACAAGGCCGTGGCCAAAGTTGGAAACTGCAGCCCCTTCAATCTATCATTTTCCAGAAATTCATCTCATAAAATGGGGTAAGGAGTGCTCTACTCAAAAGATCAAGTGATTTAAAGCAGGCTGTTCATTCATGTGCAACAGGCATGACTGTGACCAGTCCTTCCAAAGACCTTAAGCAGATACCCTTGTAAGGCTCATCTTGGAGTCTGCAAGAAACCAACTATACCAAAGGTTGACTTGGGGTGTGTGTGTGTGTGTGTGTGTGTGTGTGTGTGTGTGTGTGTGATACAGTTAGTTATTTAAAAAGCCATAAAAGAATGCATCCTAATCAGGTGCAGTAGGATGTGCTTGTAGTCTGAGTGACTCAGAGACTCAGGAGGCTAAGGCAAGAGGATCAGTTGAGCCCAGGAGTTTCAGGCCAGCCTTGGAAACACAGTAAGCCCCATCTCCAAATACATACATACATACAATATAAATTCCTACATGCAATAACGAATGCGTCCTAATGAACATCAAAAGAAAGTAACACATATCTTTCAATTAACATAAGGCCCAGGTTTTTTCACTTGCATTTGATATTGGAAAACGATTCTAGACTCATCACTTTCATGAATCTTATTTAGTAGAAAATGCAAAATGTTGATAGAAACATTGAGAGATCAGTTTAGTGTTGTCTCCTAGGAGATGGAAAGTGATCTCCAGTCAAATGACAGAACGGCTCCTCATTCACTGAGAGGGTGCATGATATAGGGGGGTTGGAAGCCATGGGCTTTGGGATCAGATAGCCCTGGGTTTACATTGTCATTAGTTCTTGTTGGCTGTGGATCTTGGGCAAGTTATTCTAACCACCTGAGTTTCAATTTCTTTACACTATAATGCATCCATTGCAGAATTTCCTGGTGTTTGATTTGAGATGGAACATCATTTTTTTTTCCATCACAGGGGAAATTCAGGAAATGTAAGCAATTAATCTTTGATTCCCTAATTAAAGGTTTGGCCGCTTATCAACATTCTATCTTCGGCTGTCCCAGAGTTCTAGGATATATATCTTCTTTTTCAAAAACATCTTTATTGAGGTATAATTACATACCATAAAATTTGTATACGTTGAGTGTACATTCAATAATTTTTAATAAATTTATGGAATACAAGTTATACTACACTCTAATATTAGAACATTTTGCCAGGCATAGTGGTACACACCTGTAATCCCAGTGACTTAGGAAGCTGAGGCAGAAGGATCACAAGTTTGATCCTAATAAAAAGGGCTGGGGGCATAGCTTGGAGATAGAATACCTCTGGGTTCAATCCCCAGAACCAAAAAGGGAGTAGGGGGGTGGGGATATACTTCAGTGGTAGAGCACCCCTGGATTCAATTCCCTGTAAAATACATACACCACACACACATATATATTTCAGCAGTTCCTTTGAATATACACACACACACACACACACACACACACACACACACACACATTTCTACCACCTGAAAAGAAATCTTGTACCCATTTTTAACAACTCCCCATTCCCATCTCCAGACCCAGACATCCAATTACTTATCCTGTTAGAACTGAAATCAACTTTCTCTTTTTATATGCAATTTTAAAATTTAGATATGTCATTAACTTATAGCAAGGAGAAGGGAGGGTCTATTGCTGGGACTGTTGGGCTTCATAGTCCAACAGTCCTGGGTCTCTAACTAACTGAGCTGTCCATTCATGAAACACCAACCCCCTCCCTCCCTTCATCCCCCATACACACTTCATCAGGCACCATAGGGGCTGCTACATGAGAGGAGAACTGTCAACTTATCTAAGATTCCTTCCTCATATGCAAAATAAGAATGAGATCTTTCTTCAAGGTTATTTTGGACAACATAGTATACAGGCATAATGCTGGTACATATTAAGCCAGGGCGGTCCAACAGAATTTCTGCAATGATAGGAATGTTCTGTTATAGACACCATCTAATATGGTAGACACACAGCAGCTACATGTGGTTATTGAGCATCTGAAATGTGACTAAAGACACCCATACACTTCTGAATTTTCAATTTAATATTTTAAATTGTAAAGTTTTATTTATTTTTAGTTAATTTAAATTTAAACATCTGTGTGTAGCTGGTGGCTGGCATATTGGACTGTGCAGTAGTAGACACTCAAAATGTCAGTCTCCCTTCTGGATTAGACACGTGAACATTAAACTTGTTATAAAGCTGGTATTTTAATCGTTGTATTAAGTGGACTAAGTGGCAGTAGGATGTTCAGAGAATCTTATCACTCCCAGTGGGCTTGTGCCTATTTCTCTCCTCTGAGCTGGCAGTTACTCAACTATGCACCACTTTTTTACACTGCAGAAGGAAAAAGGTCCTTTGTTGGTGACTTTCCCAGATTTCCCAGGGGAGATGGGCAAAAGGCTCACTCAAAAGGCTGCCTGTAGGCAGAAAGTTTCTTTTATCTTTACAGACCAGCCCTTCCCTTTCTTAGGATGTTTTTCTTCTTTTTTTACCCCCTTCACCAAGTGTGCCCAGAGCTCTTTGCTAGGGATCTAGCTTAGTGGGCCCCACTGTGTCTCCAGGTACACAAGCCTGTATAGATACATGGTAGGACACTGAGTTTGTGGAAACATACACTTGCTCACAACAGGTCTACCTATACTGTGTTCTATGATTTTAAGTTCTTGGATGTTTAGTTAATTGAACAATGTTGAACTTAATTATTGTGATATTAATTGATAGTAACCCCACTCTCATAGCATGCGTTATATGTTATTTTTCTTTCTCTTCCTGTCTCTCTCTCTCTCTCTCTTCCTTTCCTTCTAAGTTATAGCTTTCATTGCCTTAATCTAGAGCCCTGGATAATGTGTACATTCCCACCATCTAGGCTGAACAAGGAAATGCTGAAATTATATCTGAGATGCCAAGTTAACTTTTCCCTAAGGTACCTTGTGTGGCTTCTTGTAAATAGGAGGTCTTCAAAAATAGTGGTTGAATGAATAAGATGAGCTCTGTTTCACAACCACAGCAGCTCACACTTATTGGATAGAAGACCTAAAGTGCAAGGTCAGCTAGTAACCTGATGAGGCTTCCTTATTAGGCTTCAAAGAACAATCACTGGTAGCTAGGGAGCATGTTCCTAAAAAGCCATAAAGGGAAGGAAAAGAGGAGAAATGTTTACTTATCCCTGCTCTGTATGAATCACTAATCTATGCGCTTTATTATCACACCAACCCTATGAAGCAGATTTTGATTATCCCCATTGTGCAGACAAGGGATCTGTGGCTCAGACTGGTAATGAGAACACCACCTCACCCCACCATGCCACTTAAAGAGGCCATTATGCAGGGGATGAAAGCACAGGTAGGACTTTTTTACTTCCCCTACAAACTCTGATGCAAAACTTACATTAAAATGTCAAATATTTTAGTTTCCTTCAATAATAGAAAATAAGATCCTAAAATATTTTGTTAATACTGACCCAATTCACCAAAATTACACTGATTTAGGATAATGGCTGCCAATCTGAGATTCTGGAAAGTGAATTGCAGAATACTTTTCAAAAGACATAAAGGAATCACTTCCCTTGGCAATATATATGTATGCAAGAATACCAATGTCAATCTCAATGTCCTATATGGGGAAGGAGCAAGTGGGGAAGGAGCCGGGGAAAAGCCCACCAAGTACTGTGTGCATGTATGTCACTATCACTCTGAACTACATTATGATGTGAGGCTATAATAAAAGACCAATGAAAGTATATATAAAAAAAAGACCTGTCTACTATGTCCATATTCAAACAGTATCTCTAGACTATCTAGCTTTTGGGTTGTGGGTTTCTCTGAACTTCTATTTTAATGATAGGGATTTCCCTTAGCATTTTAGATATTGGTAGATGATTCTGAGGTGCCCTTACCAGTGTTCTTTCTTTTTTTTAAGTGATACTTCCAATTGTGTTCTCACTACTCATTTATACAAATTATTTCTTATAATTAAATTAAAATTACATATAAATATACATTATGGTAAAAATGCAAATTATAAGCGTTGTCTGAATTTTCTCATAAGTGGAAATGTAAAGTAGTGGGTTCTATTATAATGGATTTACATACTTTATTTAAAAGGAAATAGTACTCATTTGGAAAGTTGGTAAGCCTTACCCTTCTTGTTGCGTTGACTGGCTTGGCAATTTCTGTAATTACCCTGATTTCAGACAGGTGTTTCTTTTGATTGCCACACTGAGGAGACCCATTGATGGAGATAACATCAGAAGAATTTTAACTGAGTTCACAAGTACAAGAAGGAAGGTGTCAGAAAGAAATGGAAGGGCATCTGTACCAGCCATGGCCATTTAGGCTGATGGGAAAGGAGAAGTTGAGATGCTGGCCACCGGCAGATTTGCAAATTCAACCAAAGGTGATGGTGGTGGCAGAAGGGTAAATATCCTTTTACACTGGGTTCAACCCACTACACTTGGGAGAAGAACAAAAAACAAATACTTGGGAGGCTGAGGCAGGAGGATCTCAGGTTTGCAGCCAGCCTCAGTTACTTAGTGAGGCCCTCCACAACTTATTGAGACCCTATTTCAGAATAAAAAAATAAAATAAAATAGGGCTGGATGTGTAGCTCAGAGGTAGATCGTCCCTGGGTTCAATCTCCAGTACCTAAAAAAAACAAAAACAAAAACAAAAACCAACCAACCAAACAAACAAACAAACAAAAAACAAAACCCAAAACAAAAACAAAGACTACTTTGTATGGATGCTATTTGATAAAATGCTGCTTTGATATTGAGTGCATAGTGCTATAAATCCAAAACCTTCTGTGAGACTGAAGAGTAACGAGTTGAAAAAGTCCATTAGCATCCCTGCATCCAAAAAGAACTCTAGCCTAAAGGTAGAGATGATGAGATTGAGGCGCTCACCTTCTGTGAAAGGGAAAGTGATCACCTCCTGGGTGAAGGTGGCTTTAAGCAATCAAGCTTTACTATCCACGGGCCACCACCAGATGTCTTTGTGGGACACTGAGTAGCCATACTAGGAGCAGCCCTGCTGGGCCAAATCTTAGTGGGCCCTTCTGACAACCCATGCGACACAGGTGAGTGACTAGACTGTTTCACCCACCGAGCCCAGGCTGGCACCCAGAAGCATCAGTCACAGCACAGGGTCTTCACTCAAGGGTGGCACTAAACTAGTTTCAGCAGAGATGTTAATGAGGAAATAGTAGCATTTGCACAGGAGATCCTGGACATGCTGCTCCTAGAACCAGTGCTGCAAACGGATGAGGTAACTAAGATTCTTACAAATGTGGACTTCTGCAACCCTGCTGGAAAAGTGAGGGACTGAGAAATGCTTCCTTCTCACATTCTCCCAGAGTAGTTTACAAAGCTGCCCACAAAACACTACGTTCATGTCGTGATCTAGTTCCTAGAGAGTCAGATTAGAGATATGATAACTGTATATATGTTTCTCCTAAAAGTAGCTTCAGGCAATCACAAAAGTCTTTAAAAAGACTTTCTTCTGTCAGACAAAACAAAGAATAATATAGCTTGTTTCAGAAGAGAAGCAGATAAGGAAAAGGACTTGAACCTCACATGTATTGCTTGTAGGCTTGGCAAATGTTCAACGAAAAAAATCATATTTAAATAATGCTTTGGAGCTGGGTATGGTGATGCATGCTTGTAATCCCAGTACTTGAGACCAGAGAATCCAGGTTCGAGGCTAGCCTCAA